>CM031241.1:606671666-606857725 GCA_018340775.1 Taxus wallichiana var. yunnanensis | reverse complement strand
CTGATTGTTCCAAGTGCAAGCAATTACTCAAGGCTGCTGCAAAAACAATGATATGTGCTATGATCTCAAAACAAACAACTATGTAAAAATTTAGCAGTAATCAGCGTCACAAGAAAGTTCATGGGACCATAAAACTGCAATGGGCTCCTATTATTTCTTAGCGGGAAATGTTGAGAAAAAAAAAACCATGGGACCCAAAAACTGCTAAAATGTTCCTAATTTCTCTCAGCAGCACCCACTGAGATTTTTATGGAGCCCCGCTCCATGGGACCATGCCCTAAGGGTTACTCTTGTTGGAATAGTTCACATTGATATTAAAAATACAAATGACATGCCTCAAGAAAAACATCTGATAATGACATACACAGAGGCCGCAAGAAAAACATGAAAATAGAGCCTCCTTTGCCTTTTGATGGATGTTTGGAATCCTTACCAGACAGACGCGAGACGAAAGTTTCCAAACAGACAAAAAGAGTTATCTTCAATTCTTGATTAGCAAGCGAGCAAATTAATTTCTCGGGAAAACAAGAGTTATCTTCGATTCTTTATTAGCAGGCGAGCGAGGCAATTTCTTCACAGGATTTCAGAAAATATTTCCTCCATTTTCTATTCCACAGCTTCATGGCTCATCTACATCCGTACAAAACTTAAAAAAATAAATTATGCATAAAAATCTTCTCGTAATATATTATAAGTTAAATTTCTGCTGTCAATATTTGCATTTATAAGTTAAATTTCTGATGTCAATATTTGCATTTGAGAAATACTTGGCAGCTCTGTGATTTCCATGGCCGCTGAACTTTAACCCAAAATATTTTAAGAGAGAAATTCATGCCAAATATTTATTTTAAGTTTTGGATTATTTTTTTGATTTGTTTCGAGGCTTACTAGGTGAGCATTGGTTTGGTTTTTGGTGAGGGTTTATGCAAATTATTTAAAGTTTAAAAGATTTTTGTGAGAATATGGAGACTCCACTAAGCTGTGAATTTATTTATGCATTTGACACAAATTATTTATATTTTGTCTGGTTTTAACTCCTTTTTCGTGGTAGAAATTATAGTGGAATTTTTTTACGTTAGAGGTGATGCGTTCAATCTTTTTCGTATAATTGATCGAGCTTGGCCACATCTGACAGCGGCAGTTTCAACGATATATCATTGTTTTTCATCACATTAGCCCCATGGTAACTTTGTCATGCCCGGGTACAAATCTTCCTTCACACCTTCTCACTCGTCATATTTTGTGTTCCCACATTTCTATATGTTTGACCTTAAAAATACAAAAAAAATAAAAATCAAAGCTCGAACAACATATAAAATTTACCTCTTGCACATATGCTCAACCGTTGGATGGGTTGGATGATTGTTCTGATCAGACATCAAATGTTTCCTTACAATTGAAAAGGGGGCTACAAAGTGCTACAAGAAGCAAGCATTTCGGTTGGGTTTCAAACATGGAACCTATTGGATTTTTTCCATTTTTTATTTTGGCCACTTTAAGTGCAAATTACACACACATGAATAGTGCAAGTGAGACCTTGCTCCTTCATACGATTGACAAAATGGTATGTGGTTATAGGAAAATTGAATTTCACATTGGTTCATCGCAATATTTTCACCACCCTTGGAATTCTCCTCGCTCAAATGCCCTCTTCAACGCTTCGCTTCCTCTCACGCTACTTCGCTTCCTCCAGTTAAACTATTTGCTCGAGCGTAAAATTTACATGTTGCTCATACACTAAAGGGGTTCAATAATCAATGGTTGTCCACACATCAATTGATTCCTACAATTTCTTGAGCATGCAACTAAAAAGGAGAGCTATATAGTGCCACAAGAAGCAAGCATTGCAGTTGGGTTTTGAACCTAGAACATTTTTTATTTTCCCCATTTTTTATTTTTGCCCTTTTAAGCACAAATTGCTCATAGGTGTACAGTGTGAGCAAGATCAAGAATATAAAGTGGAGCCCACAAAGCAAATATTGTTTGCATAAGAATAATCTGAGCCATGGAATAGGTGTGAAACATTTAGGTATTTAATTTCCACCATTTTATTTCCAAATTTCCATTCATGGCTTGTCCTTATCGAGCAAAGTAAACATTGACCAATCGATGACCTTTACGCTAAAAATAAAATAATTTTAAAATAGCAAATCCCATTTTATGGGGTTTTCGTGATGCCACCACCGACAACCCCGGCACTTCCTCTCCTGCTACTTTAATCCCTCCAGTTTAACTACTTCACGCATCCCTTTTGGTATTTCCATCATACATCGCACTTGTGATTGCTAGTCAGAGCCATATATCAAGGTGTTGGAATGACTAGCAAACCTTGTAATAGTCTTTTCCTATAGAGGCAATAGCTCAACATTTATACATTTTCTATAGTTTACCTACATTTAGAGGATGAAGCATATTTTATGTTAATGTGTTTGCTTTATAACGAAACATTCACACTCATAAATTATTACATAAAACCTTAAATCTAAACAATAAAATTGCACTTGTGATGTCATACTCATGCACCTCTATCCTAAGCAAAGCTAACTCACGGGACCCTTAAAGGGAACTCAAACTCTTCATCCCAAAGATGGAGTCCGGATGTCTTTGATTATCTTAGTCCTTTCCTTTTTTATATCACCGGGTGAAGGAATTATATCTAACTCCTAACCTAGAGGGTGTGTGCTAAGATAATGCAAATAGAAACAATATTATGAACACACACAAACTCACAAGAGAAATATAGAAACAAACTTTGTATTAAAAATACTCAAGCACTTCGGTGCCTTCTCTTGCTTTTCTTGCTTATTGAATTACAAAGTGAAACCTCTTATTTATAGAAGTTTTCCAACCTTCTAGCTTAGAAAATATCTCATAATATCTTATATTAGATATTATTGATCTTTTGGATATTTTATAGATATTCCCAGATATTTCTAGATATATATAATATCTCTTGATATTTTCTAGATATTCTATACAATATCTTTTGATATTTTGGAGGAGTTAATATTCACAATAAATGTGAATATCTTTTACATAAAGTTGAATTCCATAAAGTTGGAATTTATCTAGAACAAGATTAGATATTTCCAACAATTGGCACACCTACAATCCCAATTTGTAGATCCAAATATCTAACTTCGTCTGTCTCAAAATTGAGTCAACACATTGTTATAAATAGAAAGAGAAATTTTATTAATGACCATGGATGACCAAAATAGGTCAATGGGACTCAAAAGTACCAATAGAAATAACATAAGGGAGCTAAATGAAGCTCCAAAAAGAGGACAATAGATAAAACTAAACTAAAAGCACTCTAAATATTTGTTGTTGATGGAACAAGCATTCATCTTACCTTGGTATAAAAGTCGGAGGAGAGTAATTGTCAAAATGAGTTTTCTTGAAGTCTTGGAAGCCATATTCCATATTAAAAATGTTAAGTGGATGGCATTCAGTCCATGCAATTTGTAATTCTAATTCAAAAGGAAAGTCTCAAGCTAAAATATCACAATGATCATTTCTCCCAAAAGAACTAGACCAAGAGACATGATGTTGGTATAACTAGAGAAATATTTCTCAAATCTAAATTTAACTTCTCAAGGTATGTATGGATTATCTAATGTTGTCCATGTATTGCTTTCATATATCTTACTCCTAATTACGCTTTGAGATGTTTTCATCATAGGCAAGAATTCTCGTCTCGGCTGGGATAGGTGTGATTTTGTTTCTAGATTTCGTAATGATGGTGATTAAGAGGGCAATCGAGGATTTGATTTACAAAAATGCACAAATAAATTTAGCAATCTATCATATGTACTAGTAACAAAAGAAAATCATAGTTGATCCATCATCAATAATCCACAAGAAATATTTTTTTTACACCTCCTTGGCTTGATAACACCACAAAAAGTGCAATAACTTCAATGCCTTCCTGATAGGGATTGATTACTAAGGTTCTTCTCTGCTTCCATTAACCTGGAACTTTCTGATTTACCCATGCGTTATAACAACAATTGAAAGCAATATCAACGGAAAGATGTAGATGGACAAAGTGCACAAAAGAAAATATCTCAAAGCAAGACTAAGAACCTGGGACAAATATGTGTTATAATCATTAGTAGAATATAATGGAGTACTATACAGGCATCAATAAATCATATTATAAGATTACAACTGATGTTATTTTTACCAAGTGAGCATCATTGTTAGAGTAGATATTTATGTTAGCTCATGTTCACCTAGGTACTTTATTTACCTTTATTGTATTTATCCTCACCCACTTATGTGTGTGGATATTTCTTTTATCTTATTTAGATATTAGGAGATATTATCTAGTTGTTAGGTATAGTTCTTTCCTTGATCTATGGTATTGACTAGATCCTTGATGTCTAGTTCTCTCCTAAATCTAGATTGTTATTCCTTGCCTATTTAAGCAAGGCCCATTCTCAATGTATTGCATTGAGTTCCATAATAATATATGATATTGTTGCTCATTTGTTTGCAAAGGTTTTATGTAAAGTTATTATGGTGAATTGCTTTCATCTTATTGATCGTGGTGTTTGATTAGCATCTGTGTTCTTGGCTTGGTACGATCTGGTTATCGTTCCTTTCATGGTATCAGAGTTGGAGATTGTTGTTGACATCCATCTGTAAGTTTTATTTTGCAAATAAATTATTTGTGTATTCATATATTTGGGATTTGGTCGTATTTTGTTGTTGCATGCATTTTTATGGAAAACAGAGGCTTCCATTGGATCCGGAAGGCATGAAAACCCTAAGATCAACTATAAACTCGGCCGTTTCTACAGGCAGTCATTTTTGTGGATTTTTTTGTTGTTGTAGAGAAGCACATTGGTTTGCCTCGGGATTCATGCCCACCAAAAAAGAAATCACGGTATTTTTTTGGGTTTGTTGGATTTTTGAGATCTGCAGGTTTTTTTTTGTTGTGGCGTATTTGTCTCGGTTTTGCGCGTAGGAAGGTTTTCAGATCTTTCCTTTTTTGGCAGGGGTCCACGGATGTTGTGCACGTTTTTACTATTTTGGGCAAATCCACAGGTTGCTATTTTCGGCAAATAAAGGTCACTTTGTCTACATAGTCCATAAAATAGTAATTTTTACCAGAAGCGGCAGTTGGATGTGACTTTCTCGAAAACACGCGACACACCCCAAAATAGTAAGTTGTGCAAACACCCATTAAAATCCTTAGCCCTTGGTCATATGGTATGGTCATATGAGGGCTTAAAACTTGTGATTCCTACTAGTAGGTGCTTAACTTCAGCCCCCTTTAATTTTATTTGTGTGGTGAAGGCAACAACATTTTATTTTGTTTTAGTGGCACCTAAAATAAATAACAGAGCAAAATATTAAAAAGCTTGTAACTTTTGATCGGTAACTCGGTTTTGAGTGTCGTTTTTGCAAAAGTGCTTGTTTTTTCATGCTCTTTCCATTGGAGTTATTTATTTTGAGACTTGCACTATAATTATAAAGTGTCAAATATGGAGGAGTGTTGTAATCAATTGTGGATGCGTAATTTCGGTTGAGCCCGACGTCCTAAATTTTTGGGAGTTGCATTTTGTACCTATCATGGATTATGAGAATGATATGCTTTTCTCTAAAGTATGTGGACTTCAAGAGGATATTGTAAAATTTGTGGAAGAAAATAGATCACTCAAGAAGTGAAATTCTCTTCTACAATCACTCATTCATGATAAGGATACAATAATACACTCCTTGCAGAACAAACTTGCTAGCCTACAACATCACCATCATATTGTGGACAACCATATCCATGCTCCTAGTCCACTTGCAGTTGTTGCTCTTGTACCCACTGACATTGATCTGCCAGTCTTTGAGCCTGAACCTACTTTTGATGCTTCTAAACTTGTGAGGCTTGTTACTGCATGCTCTTCCACATCTGTGCCTATTACAGTACCACATGTTGTGTATCCTACTTTTACTCATTGCATGGCTTTTTAAGAAGCATACCACTGCATTCAGTTCTCGCATGCTCCATTCTATGGGTCTCACTAGAGGAGTCATTGGCAGACATTCACAGGGTATTGTTTCCTCTATTCCACATGTTAAGTGGAATTCTCGTCATGACATTGGTTTTCGAGCAGATACTTCATTGGGATCACACATTGACAGAGCTCCTTTTTTGTTCGCTCGACTCTTTCTGAGGATCATGAGCAACACATGAGTTCTACACCTTCACTCAGGCTTGAGAAACTGAGATTTCAGGTTGTCAGACATGATCAACTTTGACACACATTCTGATGTTCTTTTGCATGCACCCATTGTGCATTTTGCACCAAGTCATATGCAGGCATCTTCTTCATCCATCCGTGTTGATTTGGGGTGGATATCTGATCACTCGTGGAGACGACATAGGCATTCGTTGAGAGGACTCTACAGGCGTGGCTCCTCCACCATTCGACCTCTTGCTCCACTTTCTATACCTTATGCATTGTGATGCTTCTTGTTTTGAGCATTTTTCTTTAGCAGGTGTAGTGTATCTCTCTTGTTTGTTGAGAGATTTTGTATCTGTATTTTTGACACTTTTGGCATGTTGACAATATCTCTTGTGGGGGATCTATTCTGGTGAAGTCCAGTGTTATTTTGTCAGTGTTCGAGTAGTTGATTTGACAACTCATACAGATTTGTAGCATCACTCCACCCATTCAACAGTATGGGAGGGTGTGGTGTTGATCCTACTTCTTCGGGTTTCGTGTCCTTGCCTTGTTACCTTGGCTTTTCTTGGATCGTGACACTCAGAGTTTGTGTCCTTGCCTTGTTGCTTTGGTTATTGTTCTTGGATCGTGGCACACCTATTTGCAGCAGTTGATCGAATTATGTTTGGTGTTTTTTTACACTTTCGACATCACTCATTGACAGTCTCCTTGTATGGAGCTATTCTGGTGAAGCCCAGTGTCAATTGTTTTTGAGTTTTGTGATCGAGCAGTGGATTCAGACCACAGTGCACACCAAACTTCTTCAGCATTATATGATTTTTTGAGCCGAGCTTCTTGGGATGCCTTGGAGCGGGTCTTTACTCTCTTTACTTTGTTATTATTGGTTTTGGGTACCTTGCGGTGTCCCTTTTTCCCAATTATTGTACATGAGTACCTCATCAAGCCTAGTTGTCGGGACTCATACATGGACATGCCACATCTATTTTGGCCCCTAGCTTCACTTGAGGGGGGGTGTTAGAGTAGGTATTTACCTTAGCTCATGTTCACCTAGGTACTTTATTTACCTTTATTGTATTTATCCTCACCCACTTATGTGTGTGGATATTTCTTTTATCTTATTTAGATATTAGGAGATATTATCTAGTTGTTAGGTATAGTTCTTTCCTTGATCTATGGTATTGACTAGTTCTTTCCTTGATCTATGGTATTGACTAGATCCTTGATGTCTAGTTCTCTCCTAAATCTATGGTCTTGACTAGTTCTTTGATGACTAGTTATTTCCTTGATTTATGGCTTGATCTATGACCTTGATTGGTTCTTAGATTGTTATTCCTTACCTATTTAAGCAAGGCCCATTCTCAATGTATTGCATTGAGTTCCATAATAATATATGATATTGTTGCTCATTTGTTTGCAAAGGTTTTATGTAAAGTTATTCTGGTGAATTGCTTTCATCTTATAGATCGTGGTGTTTGATTAGCATCTGTGTTCTTTAACATTGAAAATGTGGAAATCTAATATGGAAATGAAATGCCTACATGAAAAGGGAAAACTTGGTGCATAGTTAATAGGGGGAAACAACATTACATACATGCTACACTTCAATAGCATTTAAATAGAGATTGAGGATAGTTGGGCGCTGGCGATTTGTAATTTGGTCTCTAAGATGGATCTGCACTTTTATCTTCCCGGGAGATGCATACGTGAGTCCTTAATGAAGTTGTATCTTACTACGCCACCTTTTGGTAGCTATTTTCTTATGCAATTCTCTGCTTGTTCTGTTTTGTCTTGATCTTGGTGTTTTTTTCTTAAGCCCTTGATTTTTCGTTTTCCTCTCTTATTAGGGCATCTTCTTCCTTGATTGGATAGGGTTTGCGAGGATGGCCTCTACCACCGGCTTTTTCTTGTTCCCATTCTCGCTCTCTTTACCCTTCCACCTTTTCAACATTTTTTTCCTTCTCTCGCCTTTCTCCTCCTCTCCCCACTCTTTCTTATCCTATTCAAGTATACTCCTGGTTGGTTCACAGCAGTAGTTTTACCTAGATGATGTTGATTCTTTCTTCTCTAAGAAAGTTCAAACAATTCCTCCCCATATTACCATTTTTGCTAAAATTGACTTTGTTAAAAGGAGATCGAGATAACCCTAGAAAGCAAAGGTGTTGAAGCCCATTGATTTGCACGTATAGTGCATAAAAGACAAATGAGGCCTCATAGGTTTTTAATTTGAACATTTCCAAGGGCATTTCATTGGTTTACAGCAGTAGTTTTACCCAAATGATGTTAATTCTTTCTTCTCTAAAAATCTCTACAATTCTTCATTATATCATTTTTGTTGACATTGACATTATTAAAAGGAGATCAAATAAGAGTAGAGCGGTGTTGAAGCCCATCGATTTTGCACCTAAAGTGCATAAACAGTGAAAGAGGTCTCACAGGAGGTTTTTCAATTTCCGACCTTTTCCAAAGGTACTTAAGGAATGGATAAGAAATATGGGAACCAAAAACAAGAAATGCACTTAAGGTTTCCATTCTCGAGTGAGTATAATATATTATTATTTCCCTTACAAGATGCCGAATAAAAATCTCTCGGGTCCTTGGTTTTTGGTTAGTAGTGATGTGTATCTAATGTTGTCAATGCCATAATTTGATGCTCATGAAGAAGTCTCGGCTCCCTCCTTTGTTCAAGTATATGGGTCGTGGTTACTTTCTTCCACAACATCTTTGAGCGAGTTTGTGTTCAAACAGATCAAGGACACATCGGAGAGTATTGTTTGCCACCAAGCTCGGCACATCGGGGAATTCACATCCTGAGAGTATTGTTTGCCACCATGTTTGGCACATCAAGAGAATTCACACTGGCACAAGGATCTGTGTTAATCTTGATCTTTCGAAGGCCTCCCAAAACTCCGAAATCAACATTGAGTACTAGTCTCGTGTCCAATTACTGGATTATGAACAAATTCCTTTTAAACTGAAAAAAACTTGGCACTGCAAAACATATTGCCAAAAATCATCCTAAAATTGGCAAGTCCCCAACTCTCCTCTAAAGAGTCTACTCGTATCCAAAACTTCATTTCCCCAAGCATTCAAAAGGAGTTCCTTCGTCATTTCCTCAAAAGAAATATCAAGGTCCTCTTTCTAAACTAAACTAAATGAACTAATTTTCGAATTAGAAGAAAAGGCTTCCACTTTGACTTAGGTGACAATTCTCCAACCCAAATCTCCCTCCAATAGATTCTAGGTTGCAGTAGCAGCAAAGAAGATGAATCAGGGTACATAGGCATTGGTCCGCCTCCCAATACATATATGAACAAATCATAACATTCAAGGCAATTTTATCACGGAGCCATGGGGATGCTCCCTTATTCTTCTACAAGAAATAGAGGCGTTATTCTTCTACAAGTATAAGGTCAAAAATGAACCAAATATTTGACAAAAGACTAGTATTTTTGTTGACCCAAATCAATTTTTAAGAGTAGCCATCAAATGGTACTCTACCAAACTAAAGGTCATCAACACACCTGGCTCACTCAAATTGGATAAATTTTATTTTCAATCTTAGAGCTTCTAATATGGAAATAGTTGTTTACATATGTGTATTCTCCCACTTTAAGCAATAGGTAAAGCTTAATGTGGGAATCCACCTAGGGGGATATCTTTTCTTCCCACGAATGAATTTCCATCATTGCCAAAGATCTCTACACCGATTTTCACATGTCAAGAAAAAGGGAGGGAATCAAAAACGTGATCCAAAGTTCATGGAAACATTAGGTCTGCTTACCGATTTGATTGATCTTTAAATAGCTCATTTCAACCGATGTCTAATTCAAGAACAGAACTGATCTATTCTTAATAACTATTTTCTTCTGGAATTATGTGGAGAATTAGTATTGTGCTTAATTCTTAGAGTGGCCATATCGCATAAATTACAAGAAGTAAACAGACTTGAACATGTAAACATGGAATAAAAACATGGGCAACACACACGAGTAAACACACAAGATTTACCGTGGAGGCGACTCAATTTAGAAAAACTCAAGCATGTGGGGTTGTGCCACCAACCCACTCACAACAAGAAATGCAAATTTCATAAGCTCACAAGACTATGACAAACAACCAAAGTATGTTCTCAAATGTATTCTCCTTCTTCACTATGCTTTGCAAAATGAACTCAAACTCTATATGTCTTTAGATGATTGCTCAACTTCCTTTCGAGGCTCCTTAAAAAAAGAATGCTCAAAGTTAACATGGAAAGCCCACCACGATCGACCAATGAACCCAATATAGATGGTATACAAACCAATCCATCTTCCAAGTGGCAAATAAAAGTGTCAACTTGTCTTATTCAGGATGGGCTTGGTCTTGAATGAACATGTAGGTGACAAGTTTGCTCATGCGCTCGAATCGGTCTATCTGTTTGTCTATTTTGGAGACAAATCTGTTATGGACGAACCTATCATGAATCTGTCAAGTCTTGTTTAGTTCACCATGAACCCTTCTAACCTTCTAATACATGTTGTGACCAAACAAAAATTTCGTGTAGCTTTGCCAAACCTTCCTAATTTTTCCCTGGTGATTTATAGACATTTCCAACGTGTTCTAAACACCCGTATAATTCCACCTTAGTCTAACAAAGTCTTAGAGAGAAATGGATTACATAGGAATTGAATATTTTGAGTGCCATACATATTTTTAAGTCTTTAAAATAGAGATTACAACTTAAATGTAGTGGATTACATTATAATATGATCCAATTTGGATCACTAATTCTCTTTATTCGAAGATACATGTCGAAGAATGATAAAAAGAAACTACAAATTCTATCATTTGCGTGTTTTTCATTGTCAACAAATTACTAAACCATGTGTGCTCATATCCATGTTGTACAAATCTTATGTCACAATCTCCAAAATTCGCATCTAATCTCCCAACCATGCATGTCGAAATTGCTAACTCCGTATACATTGATACAAAATGCATCTATGTCACGGTCTTATCAATCATGACACGCCCACAATTATCTTTTTTGAAATTTCCATGCATTTGCAATCTTGTGCTTTCTACATTACTCTCGATCTTCCAAAAGTCCATTTCAGGTCTTTACCTCCATGTTGACAACTTATACAAATCCCCACCATCATGTATATCACAAAATCGATAACCATCAAAATTGACGTTTATTCACAAATTTTACATCAGTTCACTCTCCATGCCACAACAAGCTCCAAACCGCTTCCTAGTCTCAACAAAGCCCACCATTTTTGTCTCAAAACCACCTCAACATCGATACCCGTGACATTTACAAGCAAAAGGTATATTTTTCATTATAAAATCCATTGTCTAAAAGCTAAACACCAACTAGCAATCGCACGCAAGTAGTGCGATGTGTACACCGAAAGGGAGAAAATTTGAGAGAGAAAATGGAAGGAGACGAAGACAAAATCGGAGGGAGAACATGAAAGGAGACAAAGACAAAACCGGAGAGAGAACATGGAAGGAGACAGAAAAAACCGTAAGCAGAAGTTGCATGAACGACTTTAAAGTACAGAGGTTTAGTAAGATTCTTCATTCAAGTGGATTTGCAGGAGAGGGGATTTGGAAATTTTAGAATAGCGATAGAAGTAAAATGGCGGGGAAAGGTGGAGTTTGGATAATGAAGGTACTCTAGAGATAGCATAGAAGGTAAGTCCTTCCCTCTAGGTGTTGTCAAAATCAATAGTTGGGGGTGCATCCTTAAAGGCAAGGATGTCAATTTGAGAAAGTGCAGAGACAACACACGACATGAGAATTGTGAAATTGGATTGCACTAGTGCGGTCTAAAAGTGAACTCAATATGAAAGGTTTACACGATGTTGGACCCCCACGTTAAACAATGATCAGTAGGGGGACAAGTTCAGTAGTTGGAATTATTAGTTTTGAATTAGATAAACCCTCAATCAAGTGAGAAAAACGTCCACATGACAAAGTCACATCAATGATGAGAATGTCAATCCCTAAAATTGTGAGTTCTGCACATTTACTCGAAACACATTAATTTGAATTACTCAAAACAAGTAATTAGAGCATAACAACTTTGATTTTTTACTTTAAAGCATTTATAAACAACTACGAGTAAGTAAACCAAAACTTAATTTCTTCAAATCTAAAAAAATCACCATTGAATACTTTAAAAACCATTAAACAAAATGGTAACCGTTTATTTCCATGCTATTAAATAAAAGAAGACATAATGATTACTAATTATCGTAAGCATGAAAAGAAATGCACCTATATATCAAAGTGCTTCTTGATCATCTCGATCCTGATATATATCACAAGCCTAATTGGATTTTTTTTAGCATTCATGTTTAATTAATAAATTTAATCTTCGTAGGTTCATCAATCTCTTCAATTATGCATTTAAGAATTCCATTTCTTGTGCCATTAGACCCTGTTCTTCTACATCTCATATTCACTGATAATCTATTCATGTTTATATACTTTGAGTCTGAATGTGTTCAAATTTTAGTGTAAGTTGTGGCCAATGCACTCTTCTCATAATCACTATTGTCTCCTCATCATAGATTGGGACTCTGCAGTCTCTGGTCTTGACTCTGCACTATGTAGGCACAGATGGATTTCCGGGCTTGATGCCGCCCAATATGCATATTGCATTCTTTAAACAATTTATTTGATTTTTTTAAGTATTACTTATATAAGTTGAAAGAGGTAAAATACAAGGATATACCTATACAATATTCGAACACCATGCATGGTTCCCCTTCATTTTCTACAAGAAGTTGGACTCATCAAAAAGTTTCCTTTGTACTACCCCACACCAAAAAAATCAAAATCAAAATAAATAAAAAGGATTAAAATTTAAATTTAGTTTGTAATTCAAGTTTGATGTGATAATTTTGTAATATATTTGTTAACATTGTTTTGTTTTCTATATATATGTTGTAATAGTGATGATTGAAGATTGACTTGTAGACTCGGAGTGTGATTGTTGACCTAAAAAACTCTTTGCACGTTTCTTTCTATAATCTTTGTCTATTTATTTTTAAAGATTGGAGATTTTTCAAAAGTATTTTATTAGTCCTACATTTTGACTCATATTTTAAGGCTTTACCCTTTATTTTTAGAATCGGCTATAGTTGATTTCAACAAGCCTAGAAGTGAATGCTTTGTCTTTCTACTCAGCATTCGTGCTGCTGGAAGGGGTTTGAATCTTCAATTTGCAGACACGGTCATTATTATTGATCCAGATGCCAACCAAAAAAATGAGGAGCAAGCAGTAGCTAGGGCTCATCGAATTGGACAAAAGAAAGAAGTTAGAGTGATATATATGGAATCAGTTGTGGACACAATATCTTTATGTCGTGTGGAAGATGAATTACGAAGTGGTGGCATGCTAGATGTTGGAGATGAGCTAGCAGGAAAAGCTAGATACATGGGATATGTGGAAAGCCTTGTTCGTAATAACATTCAACAGTTGAAGATGGACATGGCAGATGAGGTGATAAATGCAGGGTGCTTTGATCAGAGGATGACACAAGAAGAACAACGTAAGACATTAGAGGTGCTTTTGCTTGATGAAGAGTGGTGCCAAGAAATTGTTCATGATGTACCTACAATGCAGTAGTAAATAGATTAATTGCAAGAAGTGAAGAGGAAGTCCACATGTTTGACCAAATTGATGAGGAATGAAATTGGCCTGGTGAGATGATGAAGCATTGTTATGTTCCAAACTGGCTTTGTGTAGGTTCTACTGAAACAAATGTTGCTGCAGATGTCATGTCAAAGAAGGTTTTCCACAAGTGTACCAATGGAGATCATTGGTACAAAAGAAGAGGAGGAAAGGGTGCTGGTAAAAAAGAACTCATGCAATAACAAAACTAAAAAATCTTTCAGCAGTAAATCACACTTACCTGATAAGGATAGATATGACCAATGTATGCAGGTTGAAGTCCAAGTTGATCTCGAAACAAGTGCAGAAGAGAAAGATGATTTATCTGTACACAAAGAAGACAAAAAGACAATAGAATACTTGAACAAGGAGGAGCCAAGTAATGAAACTATTTAGAAAGAGAATCATATAGATTGTGTGCACAAGGAAGGTCAGACATAAAATTTTGGAGCTACGAATTATGCAAGTCATGTTGCAAATGATAAGGATGTGCTCTTTGGAGAAGACATAAAGGACGAGGAGGATACTTCATTAGAATTATCATCTCAATATGAGAAGTTAAGTGGAGAATATGCATTGTGTCGACCTGTATCTGCTCAAAATTTGTATCCTTGGCAGCCCTATAGGTAAAGCCAGACTCCCAACAATTGATGGTAAGATTTAATTTTATATAAGTTATCCAAAACTCATAATGTACAGAATTCTAGTATTTTTTATTTATGTCATGAGTTATATTTTGTAACAAGGGCTGATGGTGAGGAGAAAGACGTACCTTCTACTAACAAAAAGAAAATGGAAGCGAAGTGGATCACATTGCCGCAAGTGGTCTGCAGTGAAGTTACACCCATATTTCTATGAGAAATTCCATGACAATCTGAGTTGGAGACCCAAAATATGTGGATTACACACAGTGCTTAACCAGGAAGAAAATGTTGTAAGGGAACCATTCAATCATGGATCCATGGAAAGTGGTGTGCATCTAAAGAGGCAGAGACTTCTTGAGCCTGTATGTGAGGACAAGTTGCTGGATAGGAATACAGTTTTCAATCATTGTGTGGATAAATCCAACAAGTTTAATAAACCCTTAGAACTTGCTGAGACTTCATGCTGTGCTGGTGAAAGCATTTTATGTGTGAACACTCAAAAGGTACTGTAAGTTATCTGTTCTGGCAGTATATTCTGTTTAACATTGGCCAGAGTTTATCTCAAGACATAAGATGCTTAAAGCCGTAAAACAATATGAAAACCAAGTTATGTATATGTATCGACGCAATAATTACTGAACTTTTCAGTCACTAGGTTTTCCAAATCTTGTCTTCTGAGGTTATATGTAGATAGAGAGATGTATGATATGTATATATTATCTATATACATATATATGCATATGTATATATAAATGTATAAATCATGCACATCATGTATATATAACTGTATAAATCATCTACATCTTTTTGAGTCCAACCAGTAACGAAATCTGATGGCTTGTTATATTTGTGATAAAAACTGAAAAATAGATTTGTCACATTGCCTATTTATTTAAGAGCATTATATTTTGTATTTCTAAATGCTTCGTATTGAACTCCTTGCAAATTAATGTCCGAGAACACTGTGATGCTGCCCTGCAAATGCCTTTACTATATCTGTCGGTTCTGATGTTAGCTTCTTGTGGGAAATCTACTATTTTTTCCAGTGTCTAATATATTAACTCTGGAAATTACAAAATGGCCTTGTTGTCTGCAGTGTAAAAATGTTTTCAGCAAACTGTTGAGTTCAGTGATGATGGATGCAAGGCAAAGAGTAGCTCGCTTAGTGGAGCTTCATAAGTGGGACAAGTTTCCAGGCTACTCCAGGGTTATCTCCAATCCTATAATTGTTCAAACAATCATGCAACAGATTGATCACTATGAGTATGCCAGTGTTTTAGACTTTGCAGCAGATGTGTGATTAATGCTTGAAAATGCTATTTGGTATCATAGCAATTCTGCAGAGGTATCATAAGTTTTCTTTAATGATATGTCTCTATTGTTTTGATTTTAACTGGGATTCATCTTTTATCTGTTAACATTTTGCAAATACAGTTGCAGGCAGGTGCAAGGAGATTGCAAGAACTGTTTTTCCAGCAAATGGCACATACCTTTCCAGATGTAAATTTTGGTTCTGTAAAATACCAAAGTTTATCTGTACACGGCCACTCAAGTCCTATTTTTGAGCAGTATGAAGGCAAATTGGTGAAACAACAAGATCATGATTTAGTTTTTGATTCTTGTTATTGGAATCCATTGGGAAGAAACTCTATCATTAATGATAATGACCTGAAGGAAAAATAAAGTCAGAAAGAAATAGTTTCAATAAACGAGATGAAAAGCCAGGGTAGGCTTACAGTCGACCAGTGAATAGGGAAAGGAAAGTTGATGGTGGAGAGGTTCATTGTACTATAGATCTTATTACCGGCAAAAAGTGGCAAAAACAAAAAGAGGAAGAAGAGACCAAAGCAGGGACAGTTCCTGAGCAGCCTCATATTAGTCGAGGGTTGGTTGGGCAGTCCTTTGATTACTGTACTAAAGTTTCTAATTATAAAAAGAGGGAAATCAATGAGCTTCAAGCTCTAAGCCAGATTCACTGGCCTATCCATCCAAAGAAGCCTTGGACTGATCTTGGCCAGAGGAGGCTTAGTTTTTAGTGATTAATGCAACAACTTCTTGCCTTCACTTGACATTTTTGCATTGACAAAAATTGTATATATCTAGAAATAATTAGGAAATGAGACTATTCGTAACTGTAAAATATGTGTTGTACATAGACACAAAAGTAAACCCAATTGAGTTTTTGGATTTAAACTGTAAGTACTTCGAATCTCCATGATGTATATTTTTTATAAATAGAATATGAAATGATGTGAAGATAAAATTTGGGAGTCTCGGGGATATCAAGCTTCTTTTTGTGTCCCATTAAGAACCTATACTGCAGAGTTATTGCAACAAAGTTACATGCATATCAAAGTAAATAGTAATTATCAGGGATATTGAGCATGGCTTGTTAATTGCATATTGTTCTCATTTGGCATACATACATATCGCTTTCTGAAAGAAGCTATTTGATCAGTTATCTTTGGTTCACATCATACAAATTTGATTATGCTGGATGGATAAAACTTGCTTTTATCATATTGGTAGTACATGCAGATTTCCTGTTATTATATGGCTACAAGTTATTGAATCTCATAAAATAAAATCACAGCTTCTGTTATGTACAAGTATGATGGGAACTGACATTGTAATCCTCAAACTTGAAATGGTGTAATAGAAATTGATAAACTTACCCCTTTTATGAGAACATAAAAGTGGGGAACGAAACTGTAGTTTTTCCACTGACTGTGACTGACAGCAACACTCTCACAGAGCTTCACAGTTTTGCTATTGCAAAGAGGAGGGATTGCATATGGGAATGACAACATTACAAGGCTGGAGAATTTTTCACAAAATGTTGGAGAAAATGCCCCAACCTCACCCTCCCAACAATTTGTTTCAGAAAATGAAGTATATAATCACAGATCCTGTGTGTTGGGAGGGGAAGCTCTCATAATGCTGATTTTACACCAGAGAAGCCCCTGATTATGCTGAAGGTGCAAGATGGGATGGGAATCTTGTGAATGAATCATATCACTTGGTGGATAAAAAAAGTTACCAATTGGCCTATCCTCATACAGTGGCATACTGTTGTTCATGATGCTCTTATTGATGTAGGAGTTGTTTCTGATAATGGGTTTACCTATGACCACATATCTGGTACCAAGATTGGGGGATCAATCTTTGTCAACCGTTTGTACATTCAGAGTCTAAGCAATAGGATTTTTAAAACATTATGAAATCTAGGACATTCCAAAGGAACCTTTAAGCGTTTCTTAACCTTTAACAACCCCTAATGCATTTATCCACCTAGTTCATATATCAAGTTCTAGTATATCCTCATACTTGCATCACACCATTCAACAAATCATTTTTGTTTCAAGATATACCGAGTTTTCCTAGTCCCAAAAACCATAAAGCCTTAGAAATCAGTAAAACATGCCATATAACAATCCATGTCTAGAATGAAGACAAATATGTAATGTCTAATGTATTGATCCAGGTCCTCATTTACCTTTTAACAGCTCAATAAGCATTAACATAGAAAGCCGGAACATTTAGCAACAGGTGCAAAAAGACATAATACTATCAAAACCCACGAAACTTAAGTTACAATACATACACCTACAATGAATGTCATTAAAGCTACGGAAATGTTATCATTCACTACAACCTGAAAAAGTTACAGAAAGCGACAAAATATACACACCGATTGTATCTTTTAGAGCAAACAAAAACTTACTAAGATTTTCAGGTATCTCTGAAAAATAATGCCCTGTATGCAACACAGGAGCACAAAACTGCTGCTATCTTCGATTAACAACCAGATCTACAACTAAATACAACAAATGCTATCCCTCCCCACAGATCGCATTATAAATCATGTGTTTTTTTCAAAACCCTATGCATTCAATGGTTTGAACATCAATTCCCTTGTCAGAATAAGGGAGACAATACTCGGTTGTCTCAATTATCCACCCAGCTACCACGTATTCTTAATGGGTATTCTGCAAATTTCATAGCACGTATTATTAATGGTCACTCTGCAACTTTCCACAGTCGAGATCCAAACACCATGGCCCACGTGATGACAGATATGTCTCTCATTTGTACAAAAATCACTTCAACCTATTCCTTCATCTCTACATGAATGATCTCAAAATGCAACAATTTTGTAGATATTTCCATCTCTATTAATGCTCGCCTCAAATGGAAACAAGTTACAACTCTATAGATAATTCCCTTCACCGGTATGTTTCCTTCTTCGGCACAACACCTACAACCAGTACATAAAGATTTTATTCCATAAAACAAAGGAAAAAATGGAAAGGCGGTCTGTTTCACAGCACTTTGCATATTTCAAAAACCCACATAAGAATAAACAACAATAGTTGTGATGATTTTTTTAATAAACCCTTTTATCCTAAGGAAAAAGCATAACATTCAACTTTCTCTATATTTACACAAACCCAATAACAAACAGAGATGGAAAGAAATTAAATAAAACCCCATTATCCTAGACAAAAAAAAACCCAATAAACGTTGACAGAAAATAAAATGACCCAATAGGCCTACAAATGATACTAACAAACTGCAACTCTGTTCATAATTGTTAGATGGTAAAATCTCAATATACTTGCTTTCGACCATACAAACTCATTTTTCTATAACCGTCTCTACACTGTCTCATACGCTAACCTTACAATCGAATATGGCTGCTATGTTCACATTTACTACAACCAGTTTTCACTTTGTCTTCTTTTGTAAGCCACCGCGTCATCCACTTTCTTTACATCCGCTTCCCGAGCCTCTTTGTTTTGTTTACGATTCCAACACTTGTCCATTCAAGCAAGACCGCTTCATCTGTTTGCTTTTCCTTTCACTTTATTGTCTCGCCGTTAAAAATAGCCACCGTTAAAAATAGCCGAAACGTCCAAATGACCATCAAATTAAAACGCATTGGAAAAACGTCTGACAAGCCGTCAAATTTAACACAATCGCAGAAACATCCGCAAGGGCCTTTCCCATAGGGGAACGCCTTTGGCGTAATTAGTGCAAATGTGTGTATGAACTTTTACATAGGCCGATTGGAAGAAACAATTTTGATAAAACATACAACAACCTCTAAGTTTAAAGTTCGAACCCCTACACCGTTCTTTTTGTTCAAAATTATTGAGGTGAAAATTATGAGTGGTGGTGACTAAGTTAGGAGTGCTTTTATTAAGGTGGTGTAAAATTATAAAAGGAGGCTTGCTTATTAAAAAGGGTGTTTAGCATGGTCTCTAAGTCAATGGTTTATAGTCTAATTTGTGTTATTATATAGTTGTAATAAAAAGTGATTAAATATTACTTTTGAATTAATCGTCTTGTTATGTTGTCCAAGTATAGTCATTTTGTGTCATCGAAGTGTCAAAAATTAATAAAAATTACCTCAATTATATACATTAATGGTCGACATAACCGATGTCTCGATTTCTAATAGGTATGTCAAGTGTGTTGTGGGAATTCTCATCACCGATCCATCTATCCCGAGCTAAACCCACCGTACCATGGAGGCAATGGAGGTTGGAGGTCAATCTGTAATATCCCTTTTGAAATCAAATCGAAAGATACGGAATTTGCAGAAAACCTCAATGATAGCAAACTGAAATAAATTTTCAAACCCTAGCAGCGACTGATTTTTATTAATTTATGGCAGCTCACATACACAAAACAACTAGAAATAAATATAGAAACCCTTCAAAATATTTTATTCATGTGCTGGAACAATTATAAGACAAGAGCCCACCGAAAAAATATATTTTTTGTATTTTTGGATCAGCTGGAATAAATGAATGACAACAACAAATACACTTCACAAATATGGCTGGAAATAATGATTCCAAAGCCCAAATACAAGTCTGGAAAGTGCAATCAGCCTCTAAAAATATGAGGAACCCAATTATTGATAGAAAGTGAGTTGTTGTGCCCTAGAAGCCAACAAACTTCACCCTAGGAGGGGTCGCCACCCTAAGAGAGGGTCTAAAAACTCCCAAAAATGCCCTAGCAGCCCTTTATCACAAGAACCCTCATTGAAATCACTAAATCAATTTATTGAAGCCCAATGGAAGCCCCTAGAGAATCTTCAAGGATTGAAGGGTTTTCGTCCTCCAATTAGGAACAAGGAGGGTTTTTGTCCTCACTTGTAGCCCCACAAGAGGGTTTCCATGTCCTCAAGTGGAAAGGAATGAGCGGCAGCCCAAAAACCTCATGAAAATTATGATAAGGAATAGATGATCCTCAAACAAGCCAAACGACCTCCTTTTATACACAAATGATGGCACAAACCTCTAGAACAATCTCCAAAAGGGGTATGCCCCACTTGGAGAATTAATTTGATTTAATTATTGCCTTTTCCCTCTAGTTTCTTTCTTCACCTTGGGTTGGCCACTTTAGCATTTAAAATAAATTAATCTTTTAATACTTTTCTCCTTTTTATGTTTTCACTTTATTCCATAAAGTCCCTTCCTTTTCATCCCTTTAGCCAACATATAATAATGAATAGGCTAAATACTTTAAGTATTTAAAAATACCTTTTATTTTAATGATATTATTAAGTTATGCATGGTTTGGAAATAACCATGTCCAACTTAAGACATTATCAATTATTTTGTTATAGAAAAGGGGATTTTACAAAAGGTGATAATGCTAATCAATCTGTTTGTCCTGTGGTGCAAAATTGTGATGTGTGTACTTCTGAAAGAACCCATTGCCCTCTTTTGAGGTGAGGGATGCCACTGTGTATCACTCAATGCAATAAGAAAAGTGGTCAAGCTGTAATATGTATAATCAAAACATCAAGTATGTGAATCATATATAATGCATGTGCACTCAAATATGGTTGGATAAAAGCAATGTGTGTCAGATATCTCAATAAAAATCGTAGTAGTATATTTGTTCTCATGAGGCAAGCATATTGTAGAGATGTCTTGTAATCCATAGGGTGGTTGTCAGATAGTAATATAAGAGTTTAACATCTTGAACACCAAAGCATTATGTTAGGGAGACACACAAATCGACCCAAGAAAGGATCCTTTGGGGCTTGTGACATGGCATGGAGTTCACATGACATGGCGGGCCCGCCATATGTCATAGAGGATGAAATTCTCATCATGATGACGATTTGACTAGGAATTAGTGCAGCAGTTAAGACTTATGTGTGTAATCATAGCAAGTATGTAGTCATAATAGGAAATGTGTCTCAGGCACTCTATTATCAACGACTCAAATAAGAAATGTGTAAAGTGATATGTGAGATATATATTTTAAAGTAATATGTCAATATGCAATGTGATTCTATTGGTGATATTTGTATCCCATAAATATTCTCAAGCAATATTGATAAGTCTTAATGCTTCCCAAGTTTGTATCATAAGGGATGAATAGCCAATATGTTTTCAATCCATGATGAATCAAAGAATATTTTATTGCTAATCTGAACCAAATAGTATGTATCAAAATCAAGTGTAATGTGCAATGTAAGTAATGTATCAAACATGGTGAATTTATTGCAAATGTAATGTAAAATTGTAGAGAATGTGTGTGCAAAATCTTGTAATGTATCATAGAATCTGAGTAGAAAAGTATAACCAGGCAAGTGGACCAATAGTAGCAACAAAATCATAGAAATGCAATGAACGAGAATAAAAACTTTAAATGCATCATGTATCAATAAATGTAAGCATGGAGCATGTGAAATCAATAGATATAATTAAACATTATAGTCATTGAATGAAGTACAATATGACATGTCATAAGACATAACCTGATATAACAATGCGAAACATTGACCACTCACCTGTAAATGATATAAAATTAGAAATAAGCCCTTAACTTAAGGGCAAACCAACATTTGTGAATGTCCATGGACTAAAAAAGGGTATGTGCTAATTGTGTTAAAATATACTATAAGGACAAATCAAGTGAAGTCTAGGATATTTAGAGTCTAAACCCCAATAAAGGCCATATCATTGCTTATGTAATGAATAAAGTCATATGTAGGTCTTGGTTTCTTATTTTTCTCATATTGTATCTTGTGTTTTTGCCATAAAATTATGTTTTTGATGTTTTTGCCATAAGGGACAACATCCCTGCAACTTGTAATGTTAGAGGAGCCCCGGGTTTTTATTGAAATAGAAAAAAGGGATGGGATGTAATGTCCCTTTTTCAATTAACTCATTTTGGAGACTTCCCCATTCCATTTATGTGGGCAAGAAGAAGGTGAACAACAAGGATTTGTTGATGTTGAAAGGAAAAGAGGAGTCAAGATCCATTTTTATGAAAGTGATCATTTACAATTTTTTCAGGACTGATTGGGGCTTCCTAAAGCTGTCCTCTGCTAGTTTGGCTGGGTTCGTAAAAAATATTAAAAGATAACATATAGCTTCATTATAGACTAGTCAACATGGAAACTTCCATGAGGTTTGCCAAGCCCATAGAGGATATATAGGCAAGGTTGGGCTCATTTTGGATTTTCTTCCCTATTGATTGAATCACTTTATTCTACTTGGTTTTGTGGATGATTTTTTATATCCAGAAGCCTCCACTAGATGGTAGAAATCTTCAAAGGTGAACATACACATGAGAGCCTTGCAGAAGAAATCAGCAATTAAGAAGTGAAATTCTTACTCTTCATTGCAGTGTAAGGGCTACAAAAAAAGGTTATCTCGCTGCTATATTTGCCCGTGGCTTGAAGAAAAAGAGATATCAAGGTGATCTACATCAATTTGGAAAACTCTCCTAGGGTGTACTTGAGAAGGGTTTGAGTGCTCTTTAAAATTCAACATTCAAAGATTGGCTGACCTCCTAATTTATAAGGTTGGTTTCTCACTTCATTGGTATTTGCAAAATATCATTTTGCACTAATGGCTAATTCCTCTGGCTTTAATTAATTTCCAGCTGAAGAACTACTCATTTGATTTCTTAGGGATAATTGTCCTAAAATATTCCTAGATGTTTTAGATGATTGAATGGTGATATTTTGATGAATTATTGTTTTCCACACAATTTTTGTCCTCAAAATATAACACTGCTGTTCACTTATATTCAGATTTTTTATCATAAAATTATAACAATCTGAAATTATATTTTATCTCATCAAATATTCATTGTTTTTCAATTCATAGCCTTAAGGGACATTACAAAACACTTAATGATGGTTCCTTAGTAATTACATCCAACCCTGAATAATACGCTGATCATTTTTTTGAATTTTAGGTATTTTTATTAATTAACTCAAATTGAAAGATAAATACAGCTGACTGCCACAAAATCTGATCAATAAAATGTTGTTGATATAGGGCAAAATTGGTGTCTCAGCAAACTCTAGCACCACAAGTACACTTGTCAGAAATCAACATGGAATGATGCAAAGTGGTTCACCCCAAGTCCAAAGGTGTCACCCTGCTTGGAAAGTAGCTCAAAACCACCCAAATAAATCACCAAATTAGAGAAATAAACACTGAAATGTAATTTGAATGCAAGAATCAAAACCATACCTGGTCAAACTTATCTCCTAAAACTTGTAAGATCTCAAGTGTGATCTGCATTGAAATCCCAAGGAGATATTGAGGTCACACTCCCCGAAATCTGATCGGTAGAAATTTTCGTCCTCACACATGATGCTACATAGGTTTCCGGGGCCTCATAACTAAATGTAGACATTTCATGATGCTCTATTCATAAAATAAAGATGGATGGGATTGAATTTCACAAATGAACCTCTAAATCTTCTTTTCTCCTTCCAAGTTGGTAGTTCGAAATTTTAATTTCTAGGCATTAAGTGTTGGCCCACTTAAATTAGAAAAGTACTCTTATTTTAAAATTAAAACACAAGTGGCTGACATAAAGTTACGTTTATGGTTCACTTAGTTTTATTTATTACCATATCGTTGATGCATCCTTCATCCCATTGCCTTAAACAAGGAGGTTTAGGCTAAGGGAGTCTGAGGAACCAAGAGTCTATTACATGTCATCAACATTACATTTAAATGATCTCGCTAACAAGTATGCGCTGGTTTTGGATGGGAAGATAATTTATATGTATGAGATCCTATGTAAACTTGAGTGGTGTTTGGATTCAATAAAGATCAATGGTGCCTATGCTTCCTTGTTTATCAAGAGGTAGTGTACCTAGTGAGCAATGTTTTAAAAATCGGAACCGGACTCGGAACCGGCCGAGGTCCGGACCGGACCGGAACCGAACCGGACCGGTTCAAACTTAATGAACCGGTTTACTAAAAAATACATAAAATTTTATATTTTTAATGAAAATAATATATTTGAAAGATTAAAAACCATAATTCCAACAATTACACACAAAATATGCAAAGTTTTCTCTTATATATATGCAAGAAAGGTGTTTATAGCAAAATGGCACGAACTCCAAGTCCAATACACAATACATATATCATAGATGAGATTCCGAAACAAAATACATAAACAATGAGGCTCTAAATGGCCTCCATGATCAATCTCCATAGTTCAAAAAAAACAACATGCTATGATCATTGATACATTACAAATACTACAAGTTACAAAACTCTAGAATAAACTAGATGACATCAATGATCAATCATCAAACTCTGCACCGCTGCTGGAAATGGGATCCTCAAGGTCATCCTCATCAATATCATCACCGGCCTCTGGCTCTGACTCGGACTCATCCAAATCCTCAGGTACATCTGCAACAACTGGATTGGGGTTGGGGAGTAGCACGAGTGCGACTAGTGCCTGCTGTGTCTCGTGACGATGGCGGCGGTGCTGCTAATGGCTCATCAGATTCTTGATCCAAACCCATCCACCCCAAGTCATCGGGATCAAACTCTGCTGGCTGACTCTCCTCTACCCATTCTGAAGTTGGATCTATATCATCCAAGACAATGGGATCAGTATCAGGTCTTCGGTTCAACAACTGGTTACGCCTTAACCGAAGGTTGTACTGCACGAAGACAAGATCATTCAACCGTTGTTTTCCAAATGGTTTCTCTTCTTCGTGTGAATCCGCTCAAAGACGGACCAGTTGCACTTCGCACCCAGAAGCACTGCAAGTTTGGCTCAGGATCCTAATTGCAAACTTTTGCAATTGAGGACACTGACTACCAAATGAATCCCACCAATGTGCTGCGATAAAAAGTGTAAATGTTTAATTAGTAAACAATGACAATAAAAAGTTAAAAACACAAAGTTAAAAATTAAAAGTAAAACATAAACTTATAACTTAAAGGTTAAAGCGTAATTCAACAAATTAGAAAAATATTGTCTTATGCTAAAAATTCATGATTATTCATTAAAAATTTTAATCAAATGAACTTCAAAAAACTTAGAATTTCTTACCTGGTTGGTCCACATCCCTTGCAATCTTTGCAAGGTTTTTCCCAAAGGTACCTGTGGCTCTGCTGAAGAAGCTGATCTGTCGGTGAACCTCAAGTTGTTGCATCTCATCAGGGACCATGCGCTCTAGGCACTCGTACAAACCATCTTTTACTTCTCCTGTTTGATCTTCTCCAAGCTGAGCTCTGTAATGATATTTTGGGTTCAAGAAATACCCAGCTGCATGTATAGAGTCGATGGAGTTGATTGTTCCATCTATTATCTATGATCTCCCATATAGGCCCATACTTAGTTACCCTGTCTTTGTATGTTGCCCTTATCTGCTCCTTTGCTTGATCCATAGCCTCATAAATATAGCCCATGGCTAATTTTTCCCCATCCACCAACTGCAACACCTTAACAAGAGGCTCAAACTTTCACAATCTCTGCTTGTTTTTTCCAAAATAAATTGTCAAAAAGTTTCTTCTTTGTGTCTTTCCCATCCTGTTTCCGGCTCCACTTTGATGCATTCCATTCATCACTTAAAAACATCCTTTTCAAGTTATGTTGTTGGGAAATAAGAGATTGCAACGTGAGAAAGTTCGTTGCAAATCTCGTGATGGCTGGGCCTAACAAGTTCTCTGCCCTCAGTGTTCTTCCTCATTAGGTTCAATACCCATGAGTGATTATAGATGTATTTGGTGATGCTCTTGCCATGCTCTACAGTGTTCTTGATCCAATCTTTTTTCCCTATATCCTCAAGCATGAGGTCTATGCAATGTGCAACACATGGAGTCCAAAATATTGTTTTGTGTTTAGCCTCTAACATCTTACCAACGCAAGAACATAATTAGATGCATTATCTGTTATGATTTGTACAACATTTTCTACCCCCACCTCTAAAACAATCTCATCCAAAAGCTCAAACAATAAATTTGCATCTTTCACCCTATCAGATGCATCTACTGATTTCAAAAACATGGTACCTTGTGGACAAGAGGCAAGAAAATTTATTATTGTGCGGTTCTTGCCATCACTCCACCCATCTGACATGATAGTGCATCCTGTTTTGGCCCATGAAGCTTTACAACCTTTCAAATATTCATCTATGGATGCAACTTCTTTCTTCAAAAGTGATCCTCTCAAGTCATGCATACTAGGGCCTTTGAAGCCCTTACCAGCAGCAACAATGGAATCAAACATCGGCTGGTAATAAGGTGAGCGGGCAGCATTGAAAGGGATATCTGCATCATACCACCATCTAGCAATGTACTCAAAAGCTGCTTCTTTGTATTGCTTCTTCCAATGGTTATCCAAGGTAGGCTGATTTTGTGTTGGCATGGAGGCACTAGCAGTGGCAGGTGTGGAAGATGGAAAAAAAGCTTTGAATGTTCTTTCTTTTTTGAGGCCGGTTTTCTTGACTATGAGTGGATGGGGGAGGCATATACTGAAAGGGGTCTCTAACAGTCACAGAAGGGTCAGAGCAAGATCCTTCAACACTCGAGGCATGTTCCCTCCTCCCTATTTCAGCTTCCATCTCTTTTTGCCTAGCCTTCTCTTCTCTATGTTTTTCAAGCATGTTTTCATTTCCAACCTAATGTCATCAATATCAAGTGCCTCACATGGGGTAACTTGGCCTCTTTGACCAGCCAAGTGTTGTTTCAACCTATGAATCCCCCCTTGATGTGTTTCTTACAATATTTACAAAAAACTTGATCATCAATTATGTCTGCATGGGCCCATGTAGGGTCTTTTGATTTGGGGGCCATTGCAAATGCAAACAAATCTGAAAATGCAAATAAAAACAAAATAAATTTCCTATTTCTTTTTTAATAAAATTTACAAATAAGGGGCAAGTTTAAAATGTAACATACCTTTCAATGTGCACACAAATGAGGTGAGAAATGCTCCAAGCTTGTATATGGCACCACAAAGAGCCCACACTCCAAATGTAGATGTAAATGCCACCACAAAGAGCCCACACTTGATGCCAAACAACTCCAAATGAACACTATTCAAGGCTGCCCCAATCCTCCAAATCCTTGCAAATAAGAGAGGTGCTCACAAATAGAGGTGAGGTGCTCACAAATGGATGCCAATATCACCACAAAGAGCCCACAAGCAATGCCAAACAAACTCCAAGCCTCCAACTTCCAAGCTCACTACAAAAATAAACTCTTCAATCTTATGCTCACAATGCTTTTGTTCACAAATGCTCACAAATGCTCAATGAGAGAGGTGTGAAGTGATAAGAGGGCGGGGGGGGGGTGTATTTATCACACTAAATTAGGGTTTATCTCTACGCCTCAGTTAATTTCCCGACATTTGTTTTTAGGTTGACACTTCAGATTTTAATGGGATCTCTCAGATTGACACTTTGTATATTAATGGGACATCTCCCACAGTTGAAGCTAATGAGGCTAGCCCTAGAGATGATCAACTTAGTAGAATTCGCCCCAGCAGTTATCACTTGGGCCACTACTGTCAATTGGTACAAAGGTGTTGTTAATTGGACTACCAGCTTCATGTGTTACCAAGAATGGCATCAGAGATATTTTACAGAATTTTGGCATTATTGTACATGTTGTGGCAAACTGGCAATGCATGTCCAAACCACTCAAAGGCCGGGGATCACGCTTTATCGAAAAGAAATTGGAAGATGCTGTAAATAAGGAGGAATAATCTTTTAATGAACTTAAAAGGCAAGGTGGTGGAGGCTGAGAAAGTTATACTCAAAACAGACTTCAACTGTACTTCTCAAAGTCCCATAAGTGGTTTGAGCATAACCTGAGATTCTTCTCCAATTTTTGTGTCAGGGAATTGATGGCAGACCTAGATACTGTAGTGGAAGCCATGGATTTGAAGCCACAAAGAGCAGTTACAGTTGGTTATATAGGGCGGGGCAGTGGATATGATATTCAGGATTTACCATATTTCTCTGCAACTGGGGAAGCAAACAGTACTGGATTTAATGATCTAAAATAGAATTTGAATCCCGTGATTCAAGATGTTTACGCGTAGATAATGGACTGCCCATCAAGGGGCTAAGGTCAACTGTACTTGCAGCCATCCATTAACACGTTGTATCAGGACTTTTAAGTTTTATAGCTTCCAATACTCTTCCTTCTCAAAAAAATTAACAGCACTACAATTTTGAGACACTGACTGGTTTATGTAAAAAGGCTATAAATTATATGTGAGAAGTTGGGTATTGTAGATCTCACTGAATTTGAGCTAGTGAGGCTCGGGCATCAAACGTTTTCCCTTGCTAATTAAGACACCTGCATTCAAGCTTGGGTTCTGAGTAATTCTCCAGCACAGTTTATGCAGAATATGCGATCCCTGTGTTTCCTACATGAGGGATTTCCCTACCTGATTGGGCATAGTTTTAAACTGGAGGATAAAAACAATAAAATAAATAAATTCTAGATGAAACCTGAAAATATGTGTCTCTGCGCAGTGGGAGACATAACGGATGAAAACTTCCTCAAAAACATTGAACCTGTGCATAAAATAAAAATAAAAACTCAAGCCATCACGATTATGGTTTTCAAATTATTATCATGGTGTGTCTTGTGAACCAAAAAAGTATATTGTAAAAATTGAAACACTTCCTGTAATACCACTTCTGTTCTCAGAATATTAATAAGCATGAGGGAACGATTTCTTGTTTGATCAAACTATCACCAAACTATCACCAAACTTCATTTTTTCCAAACTCCATTCAAATCTTCTATGTTGCAAAATGGGCCATTGATGCAGCTTGACTAATTGAATTTGAACATTAGGACATGCTGTCGTATACTAAAATTATGATTGCTAATTCTGCAGTTGTCCTGATTATGTCAATAAGTTACACTTTGAGCGAAATTAGGAGATCAGAAACTTGAAGGTCACTACACGGACATATCCAAAAGAGCTGTAAACTGTATCCTTTTGAGAAAGCAATTGCCAATCAAACTTAGCATCAATCAGTTTTTGCTTTAGAAAACCAGCCACGCTAAAATGTGGTAAAGAAGAACACAAACAAAAGACTGGGTCTCCATTATCCATTGTTGAGGGAAACAATGAAAAGAACTTAGAAGGAAAATAACACAAAAGATATAAAATTTTATACGCAAATTGTCTTCACAATAATAGAAATTAATAACAGAATTCAATCCTTACCAAATAGACAACTCAGAATGTACACTATTATATGGTCACTATATCACCAACAGAAATTTATATGTGGCATGTACAAATCCGTACTGGACAGATTAAACCTGTTTTGCTCGAAGTCACTGGACAGATTTACTTCAATTTTATATGGCAGACCTATTTTTTTGTCCACCTATTGCTAATCAGCTTTTGGATATGTTCCATTCAGAATGATGTTGAAGATGTAACTGTGTGCAATTGCACAAGCTTTTACCCTTTTAGTATCCCAATAGTTTGGATTCAAACAACAAATACTAAAAGCACGTTGATAAACAAATAGAGGAAAGTAAGGCTCGCTACTCAATGCCAAGCAGCGGTAGGCTTCCCTTTTAGCTCTATTTGGAAAAGACACAATTACATAATGAAATATGTTAACTCTGCAAGGCTTACCTTTAATGTTCTTTTGACTGGCCATGATTTCTTCAGATTGAAAATATTCTGATCGCCACCACCATTATCATTCGCACTTGAAAGGAAAAACTTAGGCTTTTTGACATATCCACATCCTCCATTGGCCCTATAAGACCCATGAGCGAGCCAGAGATGCCTCCCATATCCCTGTGGGGATGACAAAAAATGTCAAAGTTTCACATCATGTTGAGTTGTTCGAACTGATAGGTAGGCATAACCAATAAAATTGAACATAAAATAGAAGTACTGCACTCAGAAGATAAGACCTTAGAAATCAACATGGTTGTCATGTTGCTACAAAATTTAAAAACAAACACAGAGACACACAAACTCCACACAAAATTATGCCTTTTTCTTCCTTGTTTTGCATGCTGTTAATATTAGTGCAGGAACATCCCTAAGAGCAATCTTATCTTACCACGTGTACAGAAACAAACTTAAAGTTTGCATCTAGGATATAGCTTGCAAGACAATATAAAATCAGCACTGCTTGTATGTTACTAGTACACTTCTAACAAACTTCAAAACCACATTCCCAGATTCTAAAGCCAATCACTGCATTAAGTTAGAATGAGAGATTATACACGAGTATGAGAAATTCATGTAGAAGGTAACTTTACTGATCAACAAAGGCTGCAATAACAGAGCTCACTAAAAGAAAATCTGGAAAAACATATAAAAGAACCTGCATGTTGATTGCGACCATGTGTGCACCATGTTTCCAAGCTAGAAAGGGGTTATAATTTGAGGAATCAAGACGTGTGCCCTTTGGATATATTCTTAAGAGGTTTTTCTCATTAAATCTGCTATAAATGTAAAAATCCAATCAACACAATATCTATGAGCTTGCATAAATGAACTTGACAAAGTGAAAGATATTAAAAACAAATACTGCCCTACCTAACAATATGATCTGGATACAATTTTGCAAGTTTTTCATATTTTGGTTCACTTAAACTGACACGTTTGACATGTTCACTTTCAACTCTCAGAATATTTTTCAATGACACTCCTTTTGGCTTTCCAGCACAGATAGTAATAAGACGCTTGTACTCTGGTGCTTCAGTTTCCTCTTAACGAACTCCTTTGTTATCATCCAAATCTTCTTCTATACTCTCACCACCATGTGCAATCTACAGCCTCAAGAACTTCAAACTATCAGCCTAAGAGGAAAGCTGGAAACATAAGTACACCTGTTAAACAATTTCACTGTTCAAGAAGCAACATTAACCTAAACAAAAACCATGGCAGAAGATCAAGCCTAATGTAGCAGGATAAAAAAGACATTTCATAAATTGCATATAAGTGATTAACTGGATAGAACCTTTTCATCATTCTCCACGTCCTCAAAATCAGGGATTCCATCCCCGCATGGTACTTCTTCAGGGGTTTTGTTTCAACTTTGTGCTCACTGTCAAGTTGTGCAGAACGTTTCCTTCCTAGATATTCCTTTGGTGGTTTAATTGAGATTATTATACGACATTTCAGAAAATCTGGAGAAGGCAAGTTTTTAGAGTCTTCTGAATCTGGGTAGAAGAGCATTTCCCCAAACGTTTCAGTGACCATCTGTCACATCATTGTTTTGAAAAATATAAATGAAGTTGGAGCCATATTCTGAAATTACTTGCAATTAGAAGGAAAGTCCTAGAAAGAACATTTTGAACAAGAGATGGACAGATTACCTTGGCTACTTTGGCCCGGAGCTCTGTATTAAGGTGATCCTCCAATGTTATTATGACGGGATACTCTGATGCAATGAATGCATGATCTTTTATTAACTGAATACATTTAATAAACTTCACAGGGGTGGTCATTGTTCTGTGAAGACCCAAAGTCACCAAACTTCATTAGAAAAAATTAAAATAGAGGTTATTTAATATATTCAAGGTTTCAATTGAAAATTTCTTAAATAAAAAGTTTAGAAACAAAGGCCCATGATCAGAAAGCGTATGGCTTCAGAACCCAACAAAATACGAACTTATGGGGAAATGACGGAAGGAGGCTGATTACATTCAAGAATACTATATCTACATATTTGTCCGAAAAATCTGACAAAAGTCAATAAGAATTTGGAGCCGTGACAATATATGTTCCTGCAGAAGCAGAAAATACAATCCTGTATTTGTCACTTCCAGGCTGGCCGCTGACATTAAAGATAAAGGTTAAGATCGTCAAATACATGCTTAAGTGGGATGAAGTTCTGCACGCAGAAGAACAGTTCTGGAGACAGAACTCTAGGATGATATCATGATACAGATAAAGGAAAGCAATCAAAATACAGAGTTTTACCAATAGCAACAAATGCATCGTTGAAAATTCAAATGTAAATCGGACTGTAAGGAGATAACCAAAGTTACAGGTGTGCCAGCAACCAGTGCACACCTATACCCAGGCTTACACATATATTTTCATACATTGTCTTACCTAAAATAAGCATTTGGATTCGATTTTGCACTTGTGAGGCTTCTATTTAGTCAAAATTCTACTAGGACTTGCACAACCCCTCATCCAATTTTGGCCCATGTTATCACAATTGCTTCAAAAATGTTTGCACATGGGTTTTCATCGCTTACAATTTCTCTGCCTCATGATTATACCATGGTCTGCTAGATACTAGTTTGGAAAAATATTTTAGAAATTAAATTGAGCTTATACAACTAGTTATCTCCTTTGGAGATCTTAAGAAAAATTTCAAGGAAAAATGTATTTATAAAGAGATGAAAGAATGAGTTTTTGAGAAGAAAAATAGACAAACAATCGGTACAACTGAATGTGGTTATTTTAGATCATTTGTGTAAATTGCCTGTTAAAATATACACTCCGTTTCAAGAAATCAATTTCAATCTATCAGTGATACCCAAAAACATAAAATCTTCCAACATTCAACTATAGCCTAGTAGTTTGAACTCTGAAAGGCCAGTAAATGCATTTCTCAATTGAATTTTTGCATTTGACTTTATGCACATTTCATTCCAAGCTGTATCCATGGGAAATTCCGTGTGAAATATATTTTGCAAGGCCATAACGTGATAGGAAAAAGAAGGAATCTTGCGCAAAATTTAAATTGCTTAATGCTAATCGTCTAATTATTTTTTGCAATATTTCCCAGGTTGAGAAAGTAGAAAAGCATATATTGCATTACAATCTTGTAAATGTTAAAACTCTTATGAATAACAAGTGCATAAGCTATGGAGATGATAACTAGTTGTTTAATTCAAGTATAGCTATGAAGTTTTTAAATGTATTACAGGGGAATTCCTTCTATACTGCAACACATATTTAAGTGTGAATAGTGTGAGGATTATTCATCACATTTCTAAATTCCACTCTTATTTTCAATTTTAAATGTTATGTACCACAATGAAAATTTTCTTAGCTCTAAATTGACATATTTAAGTGTGAATAGTGTGAGAATTATTCATTACATTTGTAAATTCCACCTTATTATCAATTTTAAATGTTATGTACCACAATGAAAATTTTCTTAGCTCTAAATTTCCATCTTTAATCAGACAGTAAAGATTACAGATTACTAAATAAAATTTTCATTTTTATTACTTTTAGTGCCAACTCAAATAGCTATTTTTTTCCATTTTCATACTTTTAGTGCTGAATCAAATAGTTATAGGCTTAATTGAGCAAACAAATTTTAATCTTTCAATATTTCCATTTTTGTAGATTTTAAAGAGGTATTACATTTTCATTTTGTCATTTATCAAAATAAAATACAAAATCAAACTCATAGCTCCTAGGTTCAACATTCAAAACAAATCCATGAGCAAACCCCTACGTAGTATACTAGAATTGAACTCTACAACACATCAAACTCATGTTTCATGATCCATGCTCAGGCAATTAAAATCCAAGAAAATGATGTCTTTTGACACCTATTTTCTAAATCAAATTAAATATCCACTCAGTAGGTCCATACCTTCCATGAAGAACATTTACGTCATCTTTATTTGAATTGGGCCAGATGTCCAATTCAATAGCGTGCACTCCTATCTTAAGCGATTTGATAATAGCTTCCTCACTACCGTCACTATTCCATTGATTTCCAGTTAAATATGAATTATGACCGGTAAATATGAAATAATGAGATAATGGTGCTGTCATATCATGTTGGATCTGCAAGAAAGTGATAATATTGGCATGAGCCATCATAATTTAATCTTTGTATATGAATCAAACACGTTTTGTATTAAGATGTCATGGAAGTAAAACCTCTTTAGAAATATAATTGTATTTTGCAATACTTAGTTGTCAAGCATGCTCCAAAATGGCTTCGAGTTGTAGTCCACGTGGCAAAGACCTTATATTTAACAAGTCAAGGTTTTAAATTTGACGTTCAAATTATCCTGTGGATAATTGTTTTCTGAGAGTTGTCAAGAAGTTATTGGCATAGCAACTAACACCACACAAACATATCAAAATTCAACCTTTTTCTTGTTCTTTGCCACTGTGGTATGCAGGGAGGCGTTGAAGGTCAGGTATGTTGACATAATCGTTACATGAAACACAACTTTGATTTCGCTTTAATGTTGAAGACTAAATCTCTACATGTCATACTTAATTTCTTGTTAATCACGTTAATGCAGAACACATACCTACACAATAAATTAAGAAATATTACGATAGAAATGTGCCTTAATACAGTCGTGCCAAATATTTCACAAGAGACCCTCTTAACAGTCTAGCACTATGACAACCCTAAACACATTGGCATCATAATATGGAAAACCAACATCAAACCTGGAAATAAAAACATTATAAAACTAAAATCCATAAAAAAATAAGGAAATGAAATTTATTCCATGCAAAAGCATGCACCAACAACGTTTCAATGCCATACAACTATTAACATCCCTATACTTGACAATAGCACAACAAAACATTCATTTTAACCCTGTTTTCTTAGATTCCCACTTTGCTAGAATAAGCATATCTTCATTTAATAACACCATTGAAATATATAAATACAACTCAAATGAGCATGCATTCCATGCTATTGTAGTCAATCCTCTCTCCGTTCAAAAGAGGAATTCAGTACAAAGAAAGAAGACATTTTCTTCGGATGCATGATAAAATGCTGGTAATGACATCAACAAATGTCATGAGATGATGTCAACAACTCTGAAGTATGATTTGTCCCTGTAACAATTGAAACCTGGAATATTCTCTTTACTTCTAGAGCATCTTTGGCCATGGATGCTAGGAGATTTTGTGAGACATTGGTTCTCGACAGTTGCCACATCCATGACCACTTAGCTGATGTGAGTTTCCTGTGGGCATTATTAGATCTTGTATTGAATCTTTCATGGTGATTGATGAGGATGTTGATCCTTCATCTTCTCTGCATTCTGATATAGATTATGGCCAGATTTTCCTATAGCCATGATCTCCAACAGCTTAGTTTATCTGCTTTTGCGACAGGTCCTCCTTACATGTGATTTTTTGTAATGTTTTTAATAAATGACATTTTTTTCTTAAATGTTCTGGTTTTAACATTTCAAGTTAACTGCATCCCTGCTCCCGCCCCCACCCCCACACCAAAGTTAATTAGAATATTTGTTATGTTTTAAGCTTGTAACCCACTTTTTTTTAATCATCTCTTTCCATTATTACTCCTTACGATTCCCATGATCTACTTTGGTTATTCACAGACACTAATACAATTTCTCTCCCTCTCCCTCTCCCTCTCCCATTCCGCCCTTCATTATATATGGAAGAAGGAAACACATAAGAAGACACATTTATGGATTTGGAACTGATTTTTTTGGCCACCATCTATGAGTGACGTCAGCATGATATCAAATGTCTCCAATTGTGAATTTGTGTCCTTTGATGGGTAAGTGTTTCTAACATCAGAAAAGCCTATTCTGACACCATCAAAGTTATGTTGACTAAAATTTACTGCATTAAATTATTTAGCATGCCAGTCTTAGTTGAGTCGTAGTATATTATTGGGTTTTGTGCGCAATTGTAATCTTTTATGTGTTATCTTCTCTCTCTGACACAGAATATAATTGTACTTTGAATATATAACGCTTTGGGCACTTATCTTTATACATACGCCCACAAGCAATCTAGGTAGCCGGTACGTACCCTGCAGGGCATGGGTACGGGTATGGTACGCCCTGGGTATGGCCAGGGTACGTCCAGCAGTACCTGAGTACGTCTGGGAACTTCTACCCACAGCGTACCCACCAGTAAAAACAACAATTTTTTTATTTTTTTAATTTTTTTAATTTTTATTTTTATTTTTTGTAGGAAAAAAAAACTATTTTTGGGGGTCAATAAAGGTCAATAGATGGGATTACGTAAATGATTCAACTCTGGTAAAACTTCACAGAAGTACCTAAAACAATGGCTGAAACTGCAACAGTTGAGATGCGTTTGGGTAATGTAGGATCAAAAAACACAGTGGCAGCATCTCCACTAGCAAGTAAGACTAATGCAGGAATAATAAGAGAAACCCCAAAGGAATCTGAACTGCCAGATTTGAAGGGAGCTGGTAATAGCCAGAATTCCAGTCCAGTTATGTGATTTGTTATTATTTATGTTAATAATTGGACATTGTAACATTTGGAGTTTGAACAATGTACTTGTTCGAAGTTCAATCAATGAATATCATGACAAAATGCATTGAATTATTAATACGTTATTTGGCTATTTCACTTAATTAATAATTTGTTTACTCTATTCATGTATAAGGCTGAATTTTTGCTTATTTGGCTATATTTTTAATATTTTATATGTATATTGTACTGCCATACCCAAGTGCCGTACCCGGGCCCCCAAAAAATTGCCGTATCAGCGTGACCGCACCCGCACCCATACCATACCCGTACTGCACTCCCCGTTACCAGCTACCTAGCAAGCAATTGATGCCTTAAGCATAAACTTTCTGGCACTTGAAACTCTCTGTAAACCTTAGAGGACCTAATACTTTATGCATAAGTTTTTGAGCATTACATATAAGCCTCTAGACACTGTTTTTGGTACGCAGACATTAGCATCTGTGATGTTAGAATCCATTCATAAAATCTCACAGAGACAAAACAATCCCTCAATGGTAGTACATGAGGGTAGTGGCAAATCAAATCTGGCAGAAAAAGTGGCATAAAAACTATCACTTAAATTTGGGAAAATTTGAAATATAAGGCTCCAGGCACTCTTTTTGGTACGCAGACATGAGCATCTGTGATGTTAGAATCCATTCATAAAATCTTACAGAGACAATACAATCACTCAAAGGTAGTACATCAGAGTAGTGGCAAAACGAATCTGGCAGAAAAAAGAGGCATAAAAAACTACCTCTTAAATTTGGGAAAATCTGAAATCCAAACAATACAATCTACAATCTGTGTATGTGTGTGTCTCATCTTGTGCCAAGTTGGAGACAAAAAGTGGCAAGGGAAAGAAAGATAGGGTTGTTGTGAAATAAGATGCAAGCTAGGATAGAATTTGGAGCCTGCTACCATTAGAAGGCAGAAGGCAAAGTTGTAAAACGTGTAACCAGGTTCGATACCATCTATTATATAGTAATGTTGCAGTGGTTTTCATGTCCCCAATTTCATCAATCATTTTTCGTATTTTCTGCTATTAAATGGTCTCATTTTTCTATAGATCAACATAGAATTCTGTTGTATCAGATTTACCGTTGCAAATTATTTTGTACTCAAATTTGAGACACATACATATCAGTTTCAGTACCAGACCAAAAGATACGGCTTTGAATGAGATCAGTTCTGCGAATCTAGAAGAAAACATTGATTCCATGCAGTAAGTGATGTCTCAACTAGTAACACATATCATGATACAACAAAGTGGACGAGAAGCATAAAGAGAAAGACATTCCAATTGAAGGTTTAGAAGAAGTGAACGACCCACTGAACCTAGAAGATGATATGCATTATGTAAAGTGACAGTCCTTGAAGGCTGAGACAACATTTTATAAGAATAATCAACATGAATATATGACACTCAGATCAACTTGAAATTGTTAACCTTTCGAGAGGGGATGTCTGGTATGGACATACATGCTAGTCTTAGATACCTCGTTGGCACAAATAGGTAAAAAATGGCCCAATTGCTTATGGCAAGTCATTTGTTAGTTTAATTTTGTGATTGTTTTCTTCATGTGTGTGTGTGTGTATACATAGGAGGGGGCATTAAGCAGCAGACGAAAGAGAGATAGGGTTGTTGTCACATAAGATAAAAACAAAAGATATAAATTGAAGTCTACTACCATTAAAAGGAGCAAGGCAAAGTTGTAAGATGCGTAATCACATTATGTATTATATGATCTACCTACTACAAATGCAATGTGTTTTTGTCCCCAACTTTGTCAATCTCTCTATTTTTCCCACTATTAGCTGAAATGTTTTGTTTTTCTAAGTATCGACATCAAATAGTGTTATATAAGTAATCCGCAATCCTATTGTGATAGAAAACTCCGCAAAATCGTAAACTCCACGTCCAATGTGGCACACTTCATATCCACGACATGTTAGAGCCCCCATCAACATACCATGCGCTACAAGTCCAACCACCATACCTGCAAGAAGCTCGACCATCACTTGAACAAAAGATGAACCTTTCTTGTAACCATCATCAGCTATGGTAACCACCTTGTATTGATGTATGTATATATATGTAAACCGTTTCACTCGAAGGGTAAAAAATGACCATAGACCTATATTAGTGAATATTGGCATGCCCCGAGTATCTAGCATCTCTCATATGCATTTGTATCTCTTTCCAATCAAGAAAAATCAGTTAGGAAGTGACTTCCCCCTTTTTGATCACATGAATCCTCTTTCGCGGCCTTGTTGAACATTGTACACCATTGTACTCTACCCAATTCATGCAAACACCATTGTCCTCTACCCAATTCCTCCTCATTCAATAGAATTTGCAGTATTCTAAATATATCTTCCACATTCAAATGTGTTTTGATCTACTTTCATAATAGTTTTCCTTTGCACATTCTATAAGACAAATTGTTTCTAAGCACAAGTTTGTCCCCTACACTGACATCTTAGGTCTTGTGGTGCAAAACATTGGTATCAAAGGAGAGCTCTCATATGCCTATAAACATGTGTGCATAGGATCGGGAAGGACACCCGCTTGAACATGCTTCAATGTATCTAGAAGAATGTTGAAGCAAGAGTAAGACGATTGATGCCTAGATTAACTTCTCTAAGGCATCCCCAAGCATCCGGAAACTCATTTGGGATGCCCTCGAAAAACACCATGCCAAACTCTGTCAAATTCCACAAACTCATGATACAGCTTGGTCTGACACCATCTCATTCTTCTACACATCCTATGCATCACAATGGTTTTAGCAATAAATCCTTCAAGGTTCAATCTTGATAATGTTCAAAGGAAAAATTGACACCCCAACATTGAATACGTGAATTTTGCAACTTGAGGCTTACTTCTCAGTCAATCGCTTCAATGACTTGGAGAAGATCACTTTTGCAGCATTGAATATGTCCATTTAAGTGGCCCATTGGTGGGAAACCTACAACATGTAGTGTCAGAAATATGACCATCACATTGAGACTTGGGATACATTTTTTGATGTTTTGCAGAAGGATTTCTACCCACTCAAAACTATGAGGATGAATATTTGAAGTTCCAACAACCATGCCAATGTAAGGAGCAATCAATTGAAGACTACATCAACTACTTTCATGATTACAATACGCGTCTCAATAAGGACTTGATGAAGAAACATAAGATGTTGAAGTACATCAAAGAAATCTCACCTTACATTCGTGCGAAGATGGATTTCTAAACTCTTGACACATTGGGGAAAGCATACCATAAAACCGCCAAGATCAAAGCCAAGAAAAAGATGAAGCAAAACTTCTCCTCTTCATCTACTACCACATGCAAGAGTCAACCCATGCAAATCACACCATCTCACGCCCTATGCAGAAGAAGAAGATGCCGTAAAAGGGAGCGCAACATAAGAAAGCCATGCAACACCAAAAGGCTATTGTGCCTTCAACATCAAACAAAAAGCAAGACGAACCAAGGTGACAAGTAGCACCATCGACACTGCATAACCTAGCACAATGATTCTGAATGCCGCGCGACAACAATCCCTAATTATGCAGTCTACATCAGGTTTTGCACAAGAGAAGAACATTTATCTAGACGCCACGTCTCTAAGCACCAACACCATTTACATAGACACTTCAGAGGAACAAGAACACCTTTTTCACACCAAGTATTAGGCCAAGGGTCAACCTATCCAAGTCATGATCGACATGGCAGCGGGAAGAACATCATTGCACAAGATACAATCCAATGTTTGGGTTTTACCACTAAAACATAACCTCAACTATACTCTATTGGACAACTCCAACAAGAGAAAGATATCTAAGTCCGACAATTATACACTTTCTAGTACAAAGTCAAGTCTATGGATGACACAATCACCTATAATGTCACACCACTAAACTATGTGATATTTTGCTTGAAAGGTAATAGGTGTATGACTAAGATGCTACATATCGTGCAAAACCACAACAATGGACCTCCCATGTCAGAAATCGCATCTTCAACATTTTGGGATCACCTCCAACGACCAAACTCACTTTGGTCTCTGCCAAACAATTCCGCAAGCTCATCTCACACGTAGAAATTTTTACTACTCATGGTCCATTCAAAGTAACAAACCATAAAAGAATTAGCAACACACACAATGACGCACAATCATCATCACAACAACGGATCAACAAGTTACCACAACAATATGAAGATGTCTTCACAAACCAACACATTGCACAGTAAGACATATAATTGATTTGGTTCCTAAATCCCCTCTTCCAAATAGTTCATTGTAATACAATTCCATTTGTGAGAATGATGAAGTCCAATGCCAAATCCAAGAGCTTTTTGCTCGGGACAAGATCGAGCCTAGCTCTTCCCTTATAACAACACAATAGGCCTCACACCAAAAAATGATGGCACATGACGCTTGTGCATTAACTATCGCATGCTCAACAATAAGCAAGTGAAGAATACTATCCACTACCATGTATGTTATGACCACTTGAACCAATTCCGGGGTACAAAATGCTTCACAAGATCAATCAAAAGTGAGGTTACTATTAGGTACCAATCCATCCTAAAGGCATATGGAAGACAAATGATTATATAAATGGTTGGTTATGCCCTTCGACTTGACCAATGTGCCAATAATATTCATGCTCTTTATGAACAACATACTTTGGCCCTTCACCAACTCCTTCGCCATTGTCTATTTGGATGGCATCCTCATTTACAACAAGACTTAGGTGGAACACGTCTTATGTTTCTTAGACACGTGCAAACACAAGTTACAAGCAACCTTAGCCAAGTGACATTGTGCAGATTTAGTATTTAGACTAAATCATTGATCACACAAGCATCCATGTATATAGGAGGATGTCAAGGTAATCCAAGATTGGCCAAATCCGTGCAATATCACGTGTTCAAGATTTACTTTGGGTTTTCACACATATTATGGCCCCTCAACTAGATCATGTGCACCAAAATAACCTTCCACTAGACTTTGTGCAACAATGTGCCTTTGAGGAGCTCAAACAACGCCTCTACATAGCACCAATTCCATAATGCCCGACATTGTCCAACCCTTTGAGATCCACACTAGTGCATCTGACTATGCACTCAGTGTAGTAATCACGCAGCATGGACATTCAGTCACGTATCACTAAAAGACATTCAATGACATGGTTCAAGCTACTCCACCTATGAAAAATATTTGTACACCATCATTCAAGCAACAACGTGAATGGTGCCACTACATCTTGGATAAGGAGATGATAATTCATCCATACCTACACACGCACAACAAGATGGAGTGTGCCTCATGAAGTCAATGACCTACTTCATTTGGTGATGAAGCACAAGAAGGGAAAAGAATATAAGGTAGTAGATTGCCTCATCCACCTCAAAATGCAAGCACTTTCACAGTTCTTGACAAACGCTCATCATGTGAGGATATTGCATGTTCAACCTAAATGGGGCTAATGGTGAAGTCTTATGTAGTCAATAGTAGAGATCACAAGCTCAAGGGAAAAAAATCCATAATCCCTTTGTGTCACAAATGATAACTTATTTATTATATGGATGGCCCTGTTGTTTTTATCTTGACCTTTAGTAGATTTTAATAATAATTGTTTATTTATTATTATTTTTAAAACATATGGTAGAAATTTGCATTGTGGATTTCGTATGTCCTAGGAATACAAATTCTTCTAGCTAGTCAACTAACAACCTTCCTATTGGCACGTTTAGTATTGAAATTTGAGATCATGGTCAGACTCAATGGAGTGGTAAATGAGGGCACTTACTAAGGTTCAAACATTATGGGTTACCCGTGGTGTATACCCCACTTGTGGGGTTGGTCAAATTTATCCAAGGCCTTACATGCTATATATTTTCAGAAAGGCCATGCTTTTGTGAACATTTGTCTTTTTTAACTTAAAGTCGTAAGCCTCAAGCCTCATCTCCCATAAAAATATGATTTTTAATTATTAAGGATATTGGTCCAAGAACAATATTCACAACAATATTAATTATTATGTATTTTTCTTATTGTCGTTGAAAAATGAGCACATTTTTGTTTCAAAACATTAATAGTTCTCTCTAGCAAAAAATAAAATAGATTTCCACCTATCAAAAAGTGCAAAATTTAATCATGTATGTTAACTGAAACATATGGTTGTCTCTTGAAGACTAATAATAGGGTAAACAAATCTTTAAAAAATAATCTAATCAATGCACTATCAATTAGAATCGAATAGACCCACCTTTAACTTTAGAGGTTCCACCTCATCATTAGCTTGGATGGTAGACTTACCTTCCAGGGTTCCACCTCGTCATCTAGCTTGGATGGAATGAATCTTTCTTACCAAACTTGGTTAATTAGCTTGGATGGAGTGAGTCTTTCTAACCAAACTTGGTTGATAAGGATGAAACTATATAAACAATTCACTAATACCTTCAGAGGCAAGATAAATATATGAAAAAAGGTATAAGCTTAACAAAGTGTAGGTTAATTTAAAGATTTGATAGACACGCTTTGTAATATACAATTTTTACTCTTAAAGTTTGTTAAGGAAGAATGATTTTAGAGTAAACACAAACAATCTTATGGTGTATTCAAGAGATAAATCCTAGTTGGAATACTAAAACATGTACTAAAGCCATTTGAACCAGATTTCTTAGAATCGTAACTTTTATTTATGTATTTTCCAATAATTTATTAGTAACCCCTTAGAGAGTATTACCAATAACTCCACTATATTGACACATGCCTTAAAGTTTAAATTCATAAGTTCGTGGATTTTTCATGGCCTCATTAGCATCTAGTCAAGTTTTAGCAAGGGTTTCATGTAACGGGTTACACTTTCTAGTTTTAATAAGAATAGTTAAGAGTTTTTTTTTAAAACTGGTGTAGTTAAGATAAACGGTCCTGGGACAACTCTTCATGTAGAGAGGGATTATGTTCCTTTGTAGAAGAGGGTGATTATTGTTTATCCGCTTCATTGTGAATAGTGAGAGGTAAAAATCAATGAAGCTACTATAAAAATTAGAGAAGGTTTTTTAACTGAAAAACATGTTATTAATAAAATATAATAATATAATGTTAATCGTACAAAAAAATGGGTGGGAGGAATCAACCCCATAATGTTGAGAATATTGAGATACAAAAAGCCTCGAAAGTGAATTAAAAGCATTGATCATAAGACCAAAAGAAAGCAAAGTTCTAAAAGCAAAAACAAAAAAAGGTTCAAAAACCCAAAAACACACCGAAACATCATTTTTCGGCAAAATGTGTGACCTGCTTAGCTCAAACTAGACTATTGCTCCTTTGATGTGGGGATCAAGGACTGCGTGAATCACTACAAACAAAGGTCTATGATACTACCACCCAACCAATCAAGAATAACATCAAGAGGTCTCTCAAAGGAGACCCTACTTAAAGGCTCCACTACACTCTTGGTTGGGTTGACATGGATCAAATTGCCATGAACCGCCCCTTTGAATAGCACAAGTAGTAGCCCGGTGAGGCCATTAAAAATGCCCCTGGTGGGAGAGCAATTACCTCAAGAACTATTTCATCTTTTCTATCCTTCAAAGGTTTTGCTTAAACCAAAAGCTTACCTTCATAATTTGCATCGGGACTTAATACTGCAAACATGTTAAGGCTTAACATAACTTGATCTCTTTCCTACCCTTTGCCTTCAGGTTTGGTATATTTATTTCTTTTTCTGCCAACTAAATGACAATATTCATTTTCCCTCTTCATTTCAGTTGTTGGAGCCAGGGGCTAAAGGACTAAGGTTATGGCACATTAAGCATTGGAAAGGGAGGTTCTCGTAATCTGAAGATTGCTCAAATATCTCTCCCTGTGGAGAGTTTAACCATACCATTCTAGGAAGGGGTTTACTCACATCTATTTGAACACTAAGTTTAGCATATATACAATATGCTTCTTATTATAAGTTTCAAAATAAATGCAAATCATCTCTTGAAAGAGTTTCCAATCCTTGAAAGAATGGTTTTCTACCCATGAATGCACTAGGAGGTTAAACAATCTTTACCCATATTGGAGCTACCTTAGGATCCTCTTGTGAAAAATTGAAGTTAGAGTTTCATGGCATCATGAATAACCTTGATCCCCTAAAAATCAAGGTCCATGTTCAAAAACATTAACCCAATCTTCTTCTCATATAAAAACAGGAATGAAGACACCTCTTGCGGCAATGCGTAGATCCACATGCCCTATTACTTTCAATTACTTTGTAACCCAATCTCCCAACTCCTTTTCACAGGGTGGAAGGGCCTGACCCACAAATTTGCAAATCAAGCCCTTTTTTGCAATGACATCCATCCTTGACTCAATTTTGTTGTGTTCAATGGGATAATCGGCTCTTCCTTGGCCACTTGGATGCACCTTGATTTTGTTCAGAGGCTTTCATTGCTCACATTATTAGTGTGAGCCCTTAAATTTGAAAGAATCCTACTTTTTTAAAGGATGAATATCCTACACAACAAGAAAAACATAGCAAGGAGGATGCAAGTGTAGCTATAGATGCAACCATTGAAGCAACAAGCAAAGGGTGCACATGACTACTACAAGTCGTCAGCGCCACGACAACCTAACCTGGGCACTTCTGCTTTTGCCTTATGATTTTTTCTCCATTCTCTCACTTACATGTACAACACTAGAAATAAACATATAATTTCCTCTTTTTGTTTTAGGTATACATGACTAATACAAGTCGTGAGCGCCACGATAGACCTAACTCAGGCGCTTCTGCTTTTGCCTTATGATTTTTTCTCCATTATCTCACTTACGTGTACAACACTAGAAATAAACATATAATTTCCTCTTTTTGTTTTAGGTACTTAAAAAAAACAATGGTTATGCAAGTAGAAAGATTGTTTTCATTAAAGGGTAAAAAATGGCCATATATCATATAGTAGCGAATACTAACATGCCCTAAGTATCTAGTATCTCTCATATGCATTTGTATGTCGTTCCAGTCTAGACAAAATAGTTAGGAAGTTCTTTCCCCCTTTTTGATCAAGGGAATCCTCATTCTTGGCCTTGTTGAACAATGTACACCATTGTACTCTACCCAATTCCTTTTCATTGAACCGAAATCGTACTATTCTAAAAATATCTTCCACATTCAAATGTTTTTCGATATACTGTCGAAATAGTTTTCCCTTGCACATTTTATACAACGTAGATTGTTGCCAAGCACAAGGTTGTCCCCGCATTGGCATCCTAGGCCTTATGGTGGGGAACATTGGTATCGGAGGAGAGCTCTCTTATGCCTATAAACATGTATGCTAGGAGCGGGAAGGACACCCGATCAAACACATTTCAATGTATCTAGAAGAATATCAAAGCAAGAGTAAGATGACTAACACCTAGATGAACTTCTCTTATGCATCCCCAGGAATCCAAAAACTCATTTGGAATACCCTCGAGGAACAATGCACCAAACTCTGTCAAATTCCGCAAACTCATGATCCAACTTGGTCTAACACTATCTCATTCTTCTATACATCCTATGCATCAATGGTTTTAGCAACAAATCCCTTTTAAGGTTCAAGTCAATTTTGATATCTTGATGTTCAAAAGCAAATTGACACCCCAACATTGAACACATGGATTCCGCATATTGAGGCTTACTTCTCAGTCAATCGCTTCAACGACATGGAGAAGATCACCTTTGTAGCATTGAAGATGTCCATTTCAATGTCCCATTGGTGGGAAACCTACAACATATAGTTTCAAAAATATGACCATCACATTGAGACTTGGGATACGTTTTTGATACTTTGTAGAAAAAAATTTACCCGCTCAAAACTATGAGGATGAGTATATTAAGTTCGGTAGCTACACCAATGTAAGGAGCAATCAATTGAAGACTACACCAACTAGTTCCATGACTACACTGCACACCTCAACAAGGACTTGACAAAGAAACATAAGATGCTAAAGAACGCCAAGGAACCTTACCTTATCTTCATACGAAGATGAATTTATGAACTTCTATAATGTCCCCTTTCCAAGCTAGTTTGATTTGAAGACCTTGGGCCCATTTCTACTTCCTATGGGCTTTAAGGGAGAAAATAAGGGAAGTACATTCATGTTATAATTGTAATTTGTTATTTTCAGCTTTGTAATATTTTTGTAAAAAGACAAATTGCCAATTATAGCACTAGAAATAGTAGGTTGGTGGCTAAAGTGCAAAGCACCAACTTCAAAATAGAAAAAAATGTTAAAAGGGGAGGTCGTCCCTCTTTAAGTGGGAAAAGTGAATGTTAAAATAGAAATAAAGTATTTCTATTATCCCACATGGAGCACTCCACAAGGAAAAGAAAGAAAAAGGCTATAAAGGTAAATGTTGGGGCTCATTGTAAGGGTCTTCATATGAATCTTGATATTTCTCTTTGAAAATTGGAGCATTGAGCTCACATTTTCAGCCTTTGAGGATGAAAACCCTCATTGGATCCTATTGAGGATGAAAACCCTCATTGGATCCTATTGAGGATGAAAACCCTCAATAGTCATAACACTTGGGGACAAAAACCCTCATTTGTTGCTTTGGTGGCTTCATGCAGAATCACAAGTGAGCTTCTTATTCAGAAATTCAGAACAAAAGGTGTTTCCATCCGTGTAAGAGCACGAATTCCAATCTAGGGCACGCTTGTTGGGTTTGCCAAACTCATTTCCAGCTTGGGTTACCCCTTTGAAGATTTCATGACAACATTAAAGTGGGGTTTTGTGGCCGGAAAATCTGAACTTAATTTTGTTTGATAGCTGCCATTTTTGTGGTCATTTTGAGCTATCGTTTGCATTGTAACTCCAAGTATTTCAAAAGATATGAATTTTTGAAGTTTCAGCTGTTTGTGGCCAATAATTAATTCCAGAATTCTGTACTTTGATGTTGAAGCACATATTTTGCATTATTTCATCAAGGGTTTCAAGTTGTTGATATGTTTGAAGATTTGTGTGTGAGAAATACTAAAATCTGAATTTTACCTAGGTCGCCTAATGTTTTGGGGACTAAAAATAGGTCGCTGCCCTAATTTTGCATAAAATTATATTGTTGTCATAAACTTTCAGGTTTATACATGTGGCTGTCATAAATTCCAGCAATGTTCCATTAAGGTTTTGGGAAAATCTAAATTCCTCAAATTTGAGCCCGAAAGGGACATTACAACTTCCGACACATTGGGGAAAGCATACCACAATGCCAAGATCGAGGCCAAGGAAAAGATGAAGCAAAAAAATTCCTTTTCACCTATTGTCAAATGTAAGAGTCAGCCCATATAAATCACATCATCTCACCCTTATGTAGAAGAAGAAGATGTCGCACAAGGGAGAGCAACTGAAGAAGGCCATGCAACACTGAAGGCTCTTGCACCTTCAACATTAGACAAAAGAGAGAGGAACCAAGGTGACAAGTCGTGCCAACAACAACCCATAACCTAACACAACAATTTTGAATGCCGCGTACACCAATCCCTAATTGTGTAATCTACACCAGGTTTTATGCAAGAGGAGAACACTTATCTAGACGCCACTTGTCTAAGCACCAACACCATTTCCACTAACACTTTGGAGGAACAAGAACGCCTTTTTCACACCAAGTGTTTGGCCAAGGGTCAACCTTTCCATGGCATGATCAACATGGGAGCCAAAGAATGTCATTGCACAAGATGCAATCCAACGCTTGGGTCTTACAACAAAAGCATATCCTCAACCATACTCTCTTGAATGGCTCCAACAAGAGAAAACTATCCAGGTGATAATGTTGTTTCTAGTACAAAGTCATTGGAGGACACAATCAACTATGACGCCACACCACTAGAGTTTATGCCATTTTTCTCGAAAGGTTATATTTATATGACCAAGATGTTATATATCGCACAAAACCACAACAATGGACTCTCCATGTCAAAGATTACAACTTCAACATTTTGGGATCACCACCAATGACCAAACTCACTTTGGTCTCTGTCAAATAATGTCACAAACTCATCTCACACACGTAGTAATTTTTGTTACTCATGGTTCGTTCCATAAGCAAGAGCCTAGAGAAAGAATCGGCAACACAACATGCCACACAATCATCGTCACAACGGATCAACAAGTTACTACGACAATATGAAGATGTCTTCACAAAAATGAAGGGTCTTCCCACACATTGCGTAGTAAGACATATAATTGATTTGGCTCCTAGATCCCCTCTTCCAAATAGTTCACTATAACACAATTCCATCTAGAAAAATAATGAAGTCCTATGCCAAATCCTAAAGCTTCTTGATCAAGACAAGATCGAGCCTAGCTCTTCCCTTTGTGGCAACTCAATAGTCTTCACACCAATGAATGACATTGACAATCGCATGCTCAACAACATACAAGTGAAGAATTGGTATCCACTACCACACATTGATGACCTCTTGGACTACTTCTGAGGTGCACAATACTTCACAAGATCAACCTAAAATCAGGTTACCATCAGGTACCAGTCCATCCTAAAGACATATGGAAGACAACATTCGAGACAAAGGAATGATTATATGAATGATTGGTTATGTCCTTCGGCTCGACCAATGTGCCAACAACATTCATGTGCTTAATTAACGACATGCTTCGGCCCTTCACCAACTCCTTCGCCATTGTCTACTTCGATGATATCCTCGTCTACAACAAGACTTGGATGGAGCACGTCTCATGTTTCTTAGACACGTGCAAACACAAGTTGCAAGCCAACTTAGCCAAGTAATGTTGTGCAAATTCAGTATTTGGACTACATCATTGATCACGTAGGCATCTATGTATATAGGAGAAGATCAAGGTAATCCAAGATTGGCCAAATCCATGCAACCTCACTTAGTTGAGTTTTTTTGGACTTGCTAACTTCTACCACAAGTTCTTCTTTGGGTTCTCACTTTTATTATGGCCCCTCAACTAGATCAAGCACACCAAAGCAACCTTCCATTAGACTCTTGCACAACAACATGTGCCTCCGACGAGCTCAAACAATGCCTTTGCATAGCACCTATTTTGGCAATGCCCGACATTGTCCGACCCATTGAGATCTACACTAGTGCATCTGACTATGCACTTGGTGTAGGAATCACACGGCATGGACATTCGGTCTCATATCACTAAAATACATTGAGTGACACTGTTTCAAGCTATTCCACCTATGATATAGAGTTGTACAATATCGTTCAAGCAGCCATGCAATGACGCCACAACATCTTGGATAAGGAGATGATCATCCATTCTCATCATAAGGCACTCCTATTCCTACACATGCAGAGCAAGTTGGAGAATGTGACATGGAGTCGATGACCTACTTCCAACGATTCCATCTAGTGATCAAGCGAAGAAAGGAAAAGAAGATAAAGTAGTAGATTGCCTCATCCACCCTCTTGAAAAGCGCTCTCACAGTGCTTGACACACACTCAACACGTGAGGATATTTCATGTATAGCCTAAATGGGGCTAGCGGTGAAGTTTTGTGTACTCAATAGTAGATGTCACAAGTTTGATGGAAAAACAATCCATAATCCCTTTGTGTCTTTCACAAAGGAAAACTTATTCACGACATGGATGGGCACTTTTCTTTTTATCTCGATCTTTAGTGGGTTTTTATAATATTTGTTTATTTATTATTTTTTAAAACTTACGGTATATAAATTTGTAGTATGCATTTCCTACTATGTTGCCAGGATACAGTGGTCGTGTATCGATGCAGATATGGTACAGGTACAATACGCGGATACATCAATTTTAAAAAACCCTTGGATACGATACGTCTTGGATACGTCCATACATATTTATTAAAAAATTAAAATATATATGCATATATATGTATTTTTATGTACATCTACTCATTTTACTCATTTTTAGTCCATAAAAAACTGAAATAGTAATACAAAGCTTGAATCAATGTTCAAAACATTCAATATACTTAAGACTTTGCATTTTTATTGATCATGTGGCTGCCATAAATATGATATACGAATATCATGTCAACATGAATATGAACAAAACTTGAAATTTGAAAAATATACTAGGATCCATGTTCAAATTTTCATAACTTTTTGTGGGAGTGAGGGTGTATTATTTTATTCATTTAGTTTTTAGGGTTCGGTTTTAGTGAATAGAAAAGTCAAAATAAAAAATAAAATGAATTAAAACTTTAAAAAGACGTTTTTGGTGAGGGATACATACGGGATACGTATGGAAACCTCTCGGATACGTGCCCATGTATCCGTGACGTATTCGGGAGGTTTCCATATGTATCCCATACGTATCCGTATACGTATAAGCACGTATCCATATCTGATATGTATTAGGGGGATTCATGGAGGGGCTGGGTGTATCGTGGCAACGTAGATTTCCTATGTTCTAGGAATAAAGAATCTTCTAGCTACTCAACTAACAACCTTCCTTTTGGCACGTATTGAAATTTGAGATCATGGTCCACTTAACTTGGTGGAATGGTAAATCAAGGCACTTACTAAGTTTCAAACGTTGTGGGCGACCCTTGGCCCACTTTTGCATTGGCCAACTTTATCTAGGGCCGTGCATGCTATACATTTTCAAAAAGGCTATGTTTTTGTGAAAGTTTGCCTTTTTGAACTTACAGTCGCACGCTTGAAGCCTCATCTCCCATTAAAATGATTTTTAATTACTACAAATATTGGTCCAAGAACGATATTCACAATCATATTAGAAATCATAATGGAGATAAATATGTCTTTTTCTTATAGTTCACAAGAAAAAAATCCCCTTATCAAAAGCTACAAAATTTTATTATATATGTTTGTCTTTTGAAGACTAATAATAGAATTAAACATATATTAATATCTTTAAAACATCAATCCAGTCAATGCACTATAGGAGTTCCACCTTGAATAAGCCTTTCTAACCAAACTTGTTTAATTTGTTTAGATGGAGTGAATTTTTCTAACCAAACTTGATTAATAGGAATGAAATTATAGAAACGAATCACTAATACCTACAAAGTCAAGATAGACACATGAAAAAAGTTATAAACTTAACAAAGTGTAAATTTATTTAAAGATTTGATAGACACGCTAAAAGTTATAAACTTAACAAAGTGTTAATTTATTTAAAGATTTGATAGACACGCTATCTTATTTCTACAATTTTCATTCTTAAAGTTTGTAAAGGAAGAAGGATTTCAGAAGAAACGATTTTACGACGAATGAGGAAACAAATCCCGATTGAATGTTAAAACATATGTACTAAAGGCATTCCAACCAGATTACCAAATATTTTTAAAATCCTAACTTTTATTTATATATTTTCCAAGAATAAAATTGTACACTTTTCCCTTTAAATTTCCATGGATAAGGGTAGCATCCCATCATTATTCTCGTAGGTAATCTATTTTTCATGCTTGTACAGTACGGCCTACATGGTCAGTCGGGAATGAACGATAAATTAAATAACATCCAACAGTTCACGGGACCACGAGTAATGAGATGTCAAACTATTCTTGCGAAATGTCCATTCCCTTTTATGGAAGTACATTAACTTTTTTATTAAATTCTGAGCATAAAATTTGGAAAAACGGCAATCAATACAGTGCGCTCTGCAAGCCTTCTCACGCTACCCCGCTAAGCAGAAGCGATTAAGAAAGCAATAAAAACAAAAACAGAAATGAGGGCAACGAGAATCGAACCCGGATGAAACAGCACCTTCTGATCGAGCGGAGGATTGAGATCTTCGCTGAAAAGATAGCGAAAGAAGGCCTCGAGAGGCACATTGTGGCGGTGAAAAACGCTGTGCTGCCAGCGCTCCCGCAGCGTCTCCATCACGCGCTGCGTCATTCTCGTCCAGAAATTTCTGCAAATGCTCGGCGTTCATCTGCTATTGAAGAGGCGAGAAATGTAGCAGAGCAGCCTGCATCGCTCTTTGTCGTGCCTCTTTTCCTTGCATCTGGCCAAGGTTCTTCGAGCTATGCGTATACACATTGAGTATCCGTCGCACGGGCCTCTGTCTGGGTGGCGTTGTGTATTTTTTGTGTATGTATTATATGTGGGAGTGGAAGTGGCAGTGGCGTAGGAAGATTCGAAACTTGCGCAGGGCTTTTTTTGTGGTGTGGTCCCTGTAAATATTAGTTTCAATTTATAGCTTAGTCCCAATGTGCTCATGCTTTATTAACTAAGCTATAAATTAAAACTAATATCTACATAGCTTTAAAAGAAAATGTTAATTAAACAACGAATCATCAAGATAAGAGCTTACAGGAAATACTTCTTCAATGCATAAATGAAACTACTTCTTCAATGCATAAATGAAACTACATGCTAAGTTATTTCCTACTCTCTATGATTGATAAATTAAACTATGAACCTATGAAGAACATAAGCAATCAAAGTGGATTGTTACTTGATCTCAAATATTGAAAATAATGCAAGATGGAGAAGCTATTTCTAACAATGGAGAATGGCTCAAGATCAAAATACTTATAGTCTTTCACTATTCAAAGCATGGTGTAAGAAGAAAGGTAAGAAGGAGGGTTCTTTATATAGCTTTCCTAAAGAGGCAAGGCTAGCAAATTGATGAATGTGGGATAAAGGTAAAACAAGATTAGGAATGGATAAGGTTGTTTTATAAAAGGTAATCTTGATTTAGAAGAGTTTAATTTGTCATTAGTAAGTCATGGGAGTTGGGGGATGTTTTAATTAATCAAAGGTGATTAATTAATAGGTAGAGGTAAGCTTAAAGAAGCTAATTAGAGGAAAATCAATATGATTTGCGGGATGTAAGAGAGGAATTTGATCCAATAAATGGTAATTTATTGATTTAGAGTTGCGAGTGTAATTAATTAATAATAATTAACCCAAGTAGAAGTGGATATTAATTAATGAAAGGTCATTAATTGACATATTTAATGATAGGAAGGCTAATTAATTAACGAAAGGTCGTTAATTAATGAATATGAAGAGGAATGTTAGTTAATTAGCGAGAAAAACACTGCTTATTACGAAAATGATGAGAAAGAGGATAATTAGTGCAATCTTAGCATTAAAGGTTGCGTAAGTAGATTTTAGGTGTCTACATTTGCCCCTCTTTGGGGTGGCGTAAGTGATGCCACTTCAAAGATAGTAGACAAGTACAAACAAATAATTTTTTTGAAGAAATAGAAGAAAAAAATTAATAGAATGAAGGATGCCCCCTCGAGTGTCGATGGGGTGATGAAAGAGGGTGATTGACGATCGAAAAGATGAAAGAACATAATAGAAGTAGAAGAATTGATCCCTATTCCCCCAAGTTGATTTTGAAAAAGTGTTGATAGAAGGAGAGTGATATGGAAGAAAAATGAAGATGAAAAGAGATGGATATAGCTATCATATTGTTGATGTAAAAACCAACTTTATTTCATCATTTTGCTTATGATCGATGTCATCGGTCCTTATTAAAAAGAATGAATAGAAGTGTAGTATGACATGAAAATCCATATACGAATAAATGTCCATAGCTAAAAACACCAACTCCATGCAACATACAAAATGCAATGTAATATGAGAAAGTAAAAGATTCCTAACTCCTTGAATGTAATGCAATACGAGAAAGTAAACAAGACAACTTGACAAAGAAACATAATCTGATGTTTTTGTTATCAAGCTTTGATTCCGACCTGTGCGAATTAATGAAAAGGGTTAAAAGATGGTGCCCCAAGCAAGGATACATGCAAGGGGAATAACAGAGGACACTTGGGTCCTATGAAAAGTAGTGCACTATGAAACAATACCAAGCAACTCATTGTGCTCCAGAGTACAGACATAGTAAGCAACCAACTTTGTTAATGGAGGTAGATAGAGATGATCCGTGAGTCATGCAAAAGAACGGTGAGAACCAAAGAGTGACATTTTGTAGGATGTTTTTTTATTATTTTTGATTTGTCTCAAAACATATTTGAATGTTTTTGTGATTTTCTATAAGTTTTCTGAAGCTATGTATAGGAAGACAAAGAAGCGTGGATGCCCCAACAATAGATGGGATGTATAAGGGAAAAATTTCAAGCATACGAGAAAGTGAAGATGCGATATGCCCCAATGATTAGGTGGGAGTATTCAAAGACAAACTCTTCATAGATAGAAGGGGGATTAAGGCCAATATATAAAATAGGTTCAATCATGAGGGAGCAAGGATGCCCCCAACGTAAGATGGCCAAGAAACACGTGATAGAAAGGAAGTGGGTGATTGATTTATTAAAGGGGGACAAAGGTGTCCAAAAACAAGCAAAAAGGTCATCCTATGCACATGAATGCTCTAAACAATTTTCAAATAACAAAAGATGCTATGAAAAGATTTAGAAGGCGTTTGATGAAAAAGTGATTAGCCCAAAGCACAAATCATGAGACAAGACATGTGCTAAAGAAAGAGTTTGAATAAGGTCCAAAAAGGAACACTTGTAATATACTAATCTGTTTACTCATCGAGATCCCGTGTGTGCACATGGAAATGAATTACCTCTTGAAGGAAAGAGTTAATAGAAAATAAGTGAAGACACTAGCCAATGTGTAGGAATGATTTAGTTTGAAAGGTGATGTGTGAATGGATTTTAGAAGGAGATTTGTACATTTCTTCGGCTGTCGCTTAGGCATCCATAACCCCGATGGAGATGCATTTGATTCTAATCACAACATTGCTCTATTGTCAGTCAGGTGTCCATAGCCCCGATAGAGATTATTGGAAATACCCCAAGAGAGAGTTATATATCAATTTACTTTTGATTTTTGATTGATTGATTTTGATTCTTTTGCTTTCTAAAAACTTATTTTAGCTCTCTTGTTTGACAAGGGTTAAGAACCACTGATGGCTTGATGGAAGGATGTGGAAGTGATTGTGATGATGACATTGGCTAGTGTCAACAAATACACCCAAAAATTCTATTCAACAAGTTTATTATATGTAGATAGTGATAGGATCTCTAAGAGGTCAATCGTTCTTTAATTTACCAAGGTTATGAAAGACAATGTTAAATGGATACCATAGAGATAAATGTCACAAAATGCATGCGAATAGGCTAACCACAATAAGATCGAAGGGATGAAAATAGTGGATGACTTGTAGATGAATATGAAAAAAGGGAAGGGAAGAAATAACATCCATGTGTACACAATACCGATTGCAATGTTTGATTTTTGTACCTTTGATTTTGTTTTTGTAATGTTTTTGTTTGTATTTTTGAACTATTTTATGATTTTTTTGATTTTTTGAACTGTTTTATGATTTTATTTTTATTTTCTGGAAGTTGGGACCAACAATTTCAATTTGTATGATAGGATCCAACAATGATGTGTGTGACTTCCTTGATAAGGGAGACTTAGCGCGTTTGTTTATCAAGAGTGATATTATCCCGATCTCGATGATCATGGTGAGTTCACACTCAAAAAATGACTGTGATTTTTTTTTGAAACATGGGTTTCGTATGTGGGAGTTTGAGTTCCTATCCATAGGTTTTTGCACTTTGTGCCATACTTGATGGGTACGTTGGTGTGCATTCGGAATCGTGTTTGATTTTGGATTTTATGATCATTGGAGTTGTTGGTATTTTTGACCTTTTGAATTTTTGATCTTGGCTTGATAAAGAACCTATTTGGGTTTCTTATAAGCTAATGCTTGACTTGTTTGATCCCGAGAAGTGAGAGAAGAACATGAAAATTTGATAATTGATGAGAGGAATGGCAGTGGGCTTGCCATAATATTTGGTAGAAGAATAATGTGATGGATGAAAAGGACACGGTCCAATGATTGAAGAAGATGGGCTCTTTGGGAGGTGAGCCATAGATAGAACACGAAGGGCTACTAGGATGTGGCCCAAGAATAGAAGAAAAAGGGCTATTAGGATGTGACCCATAGATAAAAGATGAAGGGCTACTAGGATGTGGCCCAAGAATAGAAGAATAAGGGATACTAGGACATGACCCATAGATGTAAGATGATGGGCTACTAGGATGTGGTCCAAGAATAGAAGATGATGGACTACCCGGGGGTGATCCATACATAGAAGACAAGGGGCTAGTTGGGCATGCCCCAAGAATAGAAGATAATTAACTACTCAAAATGTCCCACAAATAGTAGAGGGAGGGCTACTAGAAGGTAACCCACACCTAGACGAAGATGAAGGGCTACTTGGCATTGACCCCATAAGAGATTGTGATTGAGGAATTATGATAGACAAAGAGTGATTGGGTGATGAGAAGATAGGCCATGGATCAATGCAAGACCAAGGAGTTTCATCACATAATGAAGAATGTGAAGATGGAAGAATAAGAGGAGGATCAAGTTGCATGATTTGAGGATCTTCCTCTGTTTCTTGATCAAAGGAATCAACATTTTCCTCACAATATGCGGACGCATCAAAGTCTAAAGAGAATCCTTGCTCGTAATATGCTAAAGGAATATATTCATGTGCCCCTATAAATGCCCTGATTGTTTCTTCATTCTGAAAGAGATCAATCGGTATGAGTTTTTGATCGACCACCAAGGGTTGATTGGAAGAAAGAGGTTCACTTGGTGTGGAAGACTTAGAAGATGATGATGTGGGGAACGAAGAAGATGTGTAGCTAGATGTCTCAGGAGTAGAAGAAGGTGGTGTGGACCTACATATACAATGGTATATCATTTGTAAACTAGTAGGATTAAGTCCAAATTCTATAGATTGTGACGCATGGGTCAATTAAGATGTTTGAATAGAAGGAATTTGAGTCACACGAATCTTCAAAGAAGGAAGACTTCATGGGGGTGATTGATGAAGAAGTTCCTGCGAAGAAGGGGAGGACCATGATTCAAGAATCACATTGGATGAATAATAAGGGTCCTGCAAAGAAAGAGAGGACCGTGATTCAAGAATTATATTAGATTTTTTATTGGAGGGATTTGGAGTCGCACATATCTTCAAAGGAAGAAGACGTCGTTGAGGCAACTGATAAAAGGGGTCCTGTGAAGAAAGGGAGGACCGCGACATAGGAGTCGCATTAGATGAATGATGAAGATAATTTGTGGTGACACAAATATTTAGAGGAGGAGAACATTGTTTAGGTGACTAATAATAGAGGTCCTTGAAGAAGGGGAGGACCATGACTTAGGAGTCGAATTAGATGAATCCAAATAGTAGTTTGGATCTGAATCATCAAGAAGAGTCAGAGGAAATATTTGGATTGGAATCCTCAGAAGAAGAGGAAATTTTTGGATTAGAATCAGAAGAAGGGTGGGGGGAACTCGAATAATAATTTGGATCAGAAGTGTCCAAACCATACCACCGACTATGAGATGAAGGTGGGGAACAAGTTACTCGAATGGGTTCTCTAGCACGAAGAACCAAACGAGGTTTGGTCATGATGGTTGTCTTTTGATGTGAATGCCAAAAATTTGATTCCTTATTGTCGTATGTATAAGGGACCTTGCGATAATCAGTCATTTTTGGCGTGTGTTGGGTTCAAAGGCCTACACCTAGATTGTATGGTTAAACTTCTTCAAAGTGAAGAAGGTTTCATGTTGATTTGGGCAGTATAACGACAACCAACTAGACATTTTGTAAAGATGGGGATGCTTGTGTGATTTTCCAAAAGGAAGCTAAGGAAAACATATATCGTGATGACTCAAGATTGATAATCCAATAAGGTTTGGAGGCGTAAATGCCAAAGGATTGATCAAAATTTTAGCAACATAAAGGATACAAAGGAAAGATTTCCAATGTTCAATTGATGCAAAATTTGCTTGAATGTTTTTGCTAAGGTCTGAAAGATGTGTTCAAAAATGATCGTGAACTTAGGAAAAAAAAGAAGATCAAGAGGATCAAAGACCCAAAAGATTGTCCTAGAAATGAATTTATAAGATGGATAAACACAAGGAACAATCACGCAAGTTCAAAACACAAAGCCAAATTAATGACCAAAGAATAATGAACGATAAAGAATCAATGGATCAAAGTGATTATCTGAAATGGATATGTCGATGTGACAAATGAGACACAATCACACAAAGTTTGTTTGTTTTAAACCAATCAATCATCGAATTACTTCCTAAGTCTGTTTCCAAATGATAGTTGGTGTTGTAAGATGATTAACAAAATGTCCCTACTTATGTCAAGTTCAAAGAAATGAACAAGACATAAGTAATAACAAGAAGTTAATGTGACCTCCTAACAAGGTATACTAGAAGCAAGCTCAAATTCAATTAATACCTATATCCTAAAAAGTGCTAGTTACAATTTGTGAATGACACAACAATGTCACCAAGATATGTTAACCAAACTTTGTGAGAAAGTAAGGTATTGATATCAAGATGATATTGATATAACACACACAAGTGGTAACACGTAGCACTTTTCAAAATTGAGGTAGTAATGAAATCAAACTAAAATCTTATAATATAACTAAGAATTGTTATAATGTGTATAGTGTAACCTTACAATGATGCGAGATATTTAGGTCAAGTTTATGTAATGCCCCCATTCATCATTGCTCTGTTATTCGTTGACGGCCGTGCTTCTAAGGGCTAAACGCCGTTGTGTTTCCATTGAAACGTTGGTGTCTTCGTCTTGTTGAGCTTGTCTGCTTGCGTCGTGTCGATGTTTTGGTTGATTGTCCCATGTGTCCCTCATGATTATCCTATTAAAGGAAAATCTTGTTAACGGCTTTATCGAACCTCCTGTTGATTGTTGTTAATTGCCTACAAGATATTTTTCCGTAGTATTGATCACTCTCGTGCTCGACCCCTCGATTAAATTATTTTTAGTTTTGTCGCTATCGTGTTAGGTCCTAAACATTTTTTTTTCAAACCCCGTTTAGGTGTCACGGCTTTTTAAAACATAATAACAATGAATAGTAAAGGAACGGGTATCAGTTATATTCTTATGTGTATATAGATGATAAAATTACATTTTTGAATTAGTTAAGCCTTCTCAGGCAGTGCGCATGCCCTACTGCGAGTTATTGTTTAGTTGAGGTTTCTCATCCACTAGCTGGTAATTTTTTTATTATCAATTTATCCTCATACTTGGCGCGGAGACATGGATTTCTTTGCAGAGATAAATAAAAGATGCTTTGTTCACGTAAATGTACTATGTTTATTATCGGATAAATAGGCTGATCAATAGGATTACACATTTTCAATTACTAAGAATTATTCTTAACTAAAATATGCGAATTTTGTCAGTTCCCTAGACTTAGCAGCTTGGTATACTACTATCAATTTTGTCGATTTAACAAAATTTTAAAATGAAATTGTGACTAATTAAATTTATTTCATTTTGTGGATATGTAATTTTGCTATGCTTGGCGTGGAGGAAGTTCTGGCCCTTATCCTTCCTTATTGTTTCTTTCCTTGTTGTTATTGCCTGACTTTTGGTGGAGAAAGTGTAAAGTTATTATTTGGCCGCCTATTTGTTCCTTGTCAGCTTTATTTGAATCATGATTTGACCCTTGGCTGGAATGAGACACCTTTTCCCTCCCGCCGCACTTTGGTTGGGTTGTGTGTGATCTTTCTGCGTAGATTTGTTTTCTTCCTTATGCGTGGCCATCTCCAAATGGTTCTACCCCTGCTGGCCGCACTTCTCTTCTTTTAATAATTTTGTCTTGTAACCTTCCATGTCCTTGTTATCTTCCTGCAACTTTCTGCTCTGGCGGCGTGAGATCTTCTTGGGGGACTGCTTGTGGAATGGTGAAAAACGTTGGAAAAATTCTGTCTTCTTTTGCTTACCCCGCCTGCCTTTGTCATGTTCCTTTTTCTTTTGTTTTATTCACCTTCCTAGCTGCAATGAAGCCTGCTCATGCATAGTGCTGGTGGACATTTGGAAAATGTGGTGGGAAGATTTACTGGAGGTGCGAGAACCCTTGGTTGCCTTCCTGTTGGCCACGTGGAGGAAGTTGTTTGGTAGTGTGGAGAAAGTTGTTTGGTAGTCTGGTGTTGATCTAAGCAACAGCTGGAATATATTTGTTTTTCTCTTTTAGACAAGCACTATATATTTCTGACATTTTGCAAAGATGGCACAAAAATTTGGATAATAAATAAAGATCTGTTGTTTATCATGTATTCACACCAGACTGCTCCTTTTTTTTTCTGTTAAAATACATTAAAACAATTGGTGGGAAGTCTCCGTAATTGCCACCTCAAAATTTCAGAGTGGATAATGATGGTGATCATGGAATGTGAAAACAGTAGCTCTAAGGAGGAAGAAAATTGTGTAAAGAAGAGGAGCATTGTGGAGATTTACGAGAGCTGCAAGTCTGTTACTGTGTCCAATGGTGGTGAGAAACAGGGGAGGAGGAGGAAGATTTATGAACATATTGTTTGTAAGAAATGCGGAGAAGGGTATGGAGAGGAGAGGCTCCTCCTACTCTGTGATGGGTGCGGTAATGGTTATCATATGTATTGTGTCTGCCCCATTCTGGTCAGGATTCCTAAAGGGAAATGGTTTTGTCCATCTTGCTCCAGGAAGGATGGCATTAGAGATTGTAAGAAGAGGTGTCCAGTGGAGTTTGGGTTTTGAGAGGAATGTTGGAACCTTGCATGCGTAGAGAAGAAGATTCAACTAGAGGGTTGCTGTTGCTGGATCTTGGGGAGTTTGGATGCCTCGTCGAAGCTGGAGGAGAAGGCAAGATAACTCTACACTTTTCTACTGTTGCTATATTTATTTTATCGTGAAATCGAACCACCATTTCCTTGAATTGGTTGTCTTTTGGACGTCTTTTCAGGAGGTCTCTCCTTTCTACTTGCTTTCTTCTTGTTTTAGCTGTTATCATTGCTTGTATGTTAGTGGAAAGCATGCAGGTGTTCTCTCCTTTGGGTGTATGTTTTTCTTGCTCGAGTGATCGATCTTCCTTTATATATATATATACTCTTCTCTACGATAGAGTTTCAAGTTATTATGTTGTTCCAGCTAGTATTTAGCAGTCGTTAAAGTAAGCGTGCAATAACTATGAAGTTCCTTCCTATCAACCAGGTTTGTCCTTCTTTGTCTTTTGACATATATTGTTAATGATCTCTCAAGCCCACTTGATAACCCTTTTGGCATCGAGAAAAAGAAAGGTTGTAGGATTAGTGTAATCAACGCTTGGACTATTTCAGGTTAGAGATTCGGTGTTAAAACTTTTAGAATGAATAAGTTTGTGTGCAACGTGTTTCAACCTCACGTGTTTAGACTCCTACGTAGCTTCAGCCTTGTTCCTAGGTTTTAAAGCCATTCTTAGGAGGTACTTTGACTGTCCCCTTCAACTTGAATCGTAACTAGTTTTTCGGATTAGCTAAGTTCGAGGTTTTAATTGTGCAAATCTAGTACCCCCACTATTACTAGAATTATTTTGGTTTTTTTTTCCTCTCGGAAGATTGTTGGTGAAATAATCTAGTCTTCTAACTTGTGTTTCCTCCCATTTATAATGATTGTGTTGTTAATTAAGATTGGATAGTTTCTATGCACATATGTACCTTAATGTTTGTGATGAAAATTGTCTTGAACGTTGTTAACCTTGGGGAAAACTTTCTTGCAATCGATAGTATTATGGAGTTATAGCAGAAGGAGTTGTTTTGATAACGGAACTTAGTAGTTATGTTGTACCTATGTTTGAATGGTTGATTATGTTACCAAGGGTTGCCTTAAAAATATTGTTGTTTTGGGAAATAGGAAATTTATTTTAAATTAACCGAACTTTAAAATTGATGTGGAGGTTTGTAAATCTTTAGGGTTATGAAATTAGTTGATGACATTTTCGTATACTCTTGTTTGACGGAACTCCCTTCTTCTCTCGCGTGTTTGCTACTAGCCTATAAGGCATTGGCCTTCTTGAATAATTGGTAAATCTCTTGGAGTTAATGGTCAAAATTAGTATACTTGCCTTCGCTTCAAAACTTATGTTGTGTGGATACTCTATGTGATTTCAGGTTTGAAACTCATATATACATGGCTTTTTGTGTTAATTCTTGAAACCCGTGGTTTCCTTTTCTTAGGCCGATCAACTCTTGTTCTTTTAGAAATATAATGTTTTAGCCTATGCGTTTGGTACCTTTGATAAATTTCTAGATGGTTGGTCTATATATCAAATCTCAATCTTGTGATTGTTATTTAATTATTTACTTGATGGGAATCCTGTTTTGTTAGATTGGTTATTTCTCCTTATAGGGCCAAGGGCCATTCTCATACGATTGTTATACTTTCGTTGTTTTTACTCCTAACTGAAGTACATGGTCTTCTTCCTTGATTGGCATGGTGGAAACTTATTATAACTTGAAGTGTTGATAGTGTTTAGAGGTTTGACCCAAATTCTTGTAATAAAGTGCTTCCTTTCATGGTATTGATACATACATGATTATGGTGGTTTTGTGTAGCCTTATCTTGCTCAGTTCTCGTGAACTGACTCTTGTAGAAAATTTGTTGCAGATGGATTTTGTGAGTAGATGAGGGATAGACTTGTAGATTTTTTTTCATCAACATCAGTTGAGAAGTTCTTTTGCTCGAAACCTTTTACGTTGTTTCACTTTGTTGATAACGTCTAGTGGAAAATTTAGAAGAGGATCAATGTCTTAGTATAATGTATTGTGGACTTTGTCATCTTAACTTTGGAAACCTTGGATTGTTTGACTATCATTGAAAATATAAGAAAATTTGGTTACTGCTTGTTGAGTGACCTTGTTGGATTATCGGTATTTTAAGAGTTGATGTAACCTTGTTTTGTTCTTGTAAATGAGTGTTGCTAAACTTTACCCTTGAGAATGAATGTTGAGTTAAATCTTGCTATGACTTAGTAATAATGTGTCATAAGTAAACTAACATGGGTTGTTTAATACTTATAGAAGTTAAACTAAAAGTTGTATTCAAATAAAGTAATGTAGGGGTCACCAACTTGAGAGCAAGTAATTCTTTAAGTAATCAAAGGTGAGACTATCATTGCAAGTAAAATTATATAACATGATACCCTAACTCCTCTAGTGAACATTATCCCTTTTATGGTGAAATTTGTAAAATGATCCTAAGGTGAAATGAATTGTTAGTTGTTAGAAGATGATAAGATTTAATAAGCCGGAGAAAACAATTTGGAAATCACACAATCTATCTCACCGCCATTTGGAAGGTAAATTTTTCTCTTTGGTAATACTCATTCAGTGAAGCCTAAGTAAAATCATTGATAATTCTGGTTAAGATCTCTAGCTTCAATTAAATATTGGCAATAACTAATGAGGTCCTAAAGATGTTTTCAACTCGACCTTCTCCCTCTAACCTTTTTCCAAGGCACTTTGTATTTCTTCTCTTAAGTGTGTTGAACGTAAACCCATGTTGTCTTATGGGCAAGAACGAGTCATAGTAGCGTTAGGGTGAATAGATGGCCTTGTGGAATTAAATTACTCCTTTTTCTTGATAAACGAATTAAGCAAATAAAGGCCATAATAGAGAAGACTTAAAGAAAATTTTCTCCTTAGAGTAAAAGTAAGAAACTTAGCGTTGTAAGAGGTATTGTACGAATCATATCTAGAGTCTTAGAAAACTGAAGTTAAGGATCGAAAGAGGTTTTATAAAAATAAATAACCTTCAATAATTTTCTCATTGTGGCTTGCCCTATCTGTAAGTGTGTTATGTGGTGGTTTCCTATGTTGTCTTGTCAAAAAGAAAAGTGAATTATCCTTGGTGGGTGTGAACATTTCCGTGCTACCTTTGTGGTCATCCTTGTATTGAGTTATCCGCGAGTTAGTTGTGACCTTGGTGGTGGCATGTTGTGTCGTGTTATGTGTCAATAAAAAAATTATCCTATATTTTACTGTGTTGTTTGTGTGTGAATTTTTTTGGGTCGTTACGATTTACAAGAAACAAGTCGTAAATACCAAAATTGTAGTGATATGATATAAACAAGGTAACATTTCCGGGAAGTTCAAGATGAAAAACCAAGCCTAACTGGCATGATTTACGATCCCGATGTTGGTATCAAGATCACAAAGGCCACCAATGATATGAATACATATCCACACACTTTAGATGTTTAACTTACCCATTGTAAACATGGATGGCGTAAATGGACAAAAAGTGGTAGAAACAATCAATTGATAACGCAAAGGTAGTCACTCTTCTTTTGATCAACAAAGTGTCAAAAGAAAGTGAGGGAAGTAGATCAAAATGGGGATGAAAAATGTTGGCTTTACTTGGCAGAGTTTCACCTCGCCTTAAGGCAAGTGAAAAACTAAGCAAAAGTAATGCTTCCCACGTTTCATGATGAATGATGGCTCACAACTCAACATTGTTTTGAAATGGTCAAAGTGGGCTCCTGGCCAAAGAATATCTTCCTAGGTGGTTCTCTCTTCCTAGCTGTTACAAAGCTATCTTAAGTGATCTCGATTTACCCAAAAGCGCAATGACTAATTTGGGAGTATCTCGGATTTACTTTACCCCCTTGACACGGTGAGGCAACTAGTGCGTCTCGTGTACTATCACTAGGGTCGCCATACTGACATAACCGTAACGCTAACTCACAAGGAATAACTAGTCAAGTAGGTTTTATGGTGCACTTCTCGTTTCGTCCACAAGGTTCCCTCTTGCGTTGACTACTTTGGGGTTCCTATGACCACCCTCATTTTTGTAGCTTAAGGCTTATGCCAAAGGGTTATGTCCTAGTTTTAAGTGGATGGGATGTACCCTTATCCGAACTGCAAATACAATGTTTTGAATGTGGTGTTCGTTTTATCTTGTTTAATTTTGATTTGGTTTGCTTGAACACCCTTTGGCAACCTGCATTTAGAAAACTATATTAGTAATTTGAATTTTTTTATTTCGACTCCACCTTTCTTTGACAAGGTGTGTTTTGGTTTTGCACTCACTCAAGCGTTAATAGTTCTCCAAGTAAATAACATTATTTAAAAGAGGATTAAGAGTTGTTTTGATTCTCAAGATCATCCAATGATGCAAGAGAAGAGCATACACAACAAATAATCCAACTAAAAATTAAAGAAAATCTTTGCAATCAATGAACCATACAAAAAGCTTGATAAATGTTCATTCCCTTAAACCAAAAGTGAAATATGAAGTTTCTAATTTACCAAATGTTATAAAATGAAGACTAAAGTTGCTTTTGATTCTTAAGATCACCCTAAGGTGCAAGAGAAGAGCATACAAATACTTTATCCCAACTATATAGAAATGGAAAACTTCAAATCAAAGGACCATTGAAAAATGCTTTGTAAAGGTTCATTCCCTTAAGCAAAATGAATAATCAAATTTCCAAGTTTAATCCCAATGTTAAAAAGATAGATATCAAAGTTGTTTTTATTCTCAAGATCACCAAAAGGTGCAAGATAATATTATACACACGCTTTTGTCTAAATCAAGTAAAGCATGGAAATATAACATTCATCAAATTATTAGACATGTTAGAAAATGACCAATTTTAAACTAACGAGAAAAACTTATAATTTATATAACTATGAATCTAAAATTTATGTTCTCATTTCATAGTTAGCTTCAATACCTTTCAATACAAAAAAATGGATTCATTTCGAGTTCGGGAGCAAAAGTTATGGCCTTCGAAAGATGGGTTACGCATATGCTCTTATGCTCAAGGGTATGCACTTTACATGCACAAAAATGTAAAAAAATGTCCCTTAATTTGCAAAATGGTCAAATTTTTCCAACCAAGATTCAATTTTGACAACAACCCATCACATTAATATATGAATAGAAGACTCAATGCTATCAAACATTAACATACATGCTCAAGAATTTAAGATTTTCAAGAAATTGGCAAAACTAGCATGTAGAATGATGAAAAAGTAAGCTCTAAAAATGAAAACATGATGAAATCTTGAATTTTTTTCACCAAGATTCAATTTTGACAGCAACCCACCACATTAATATGTAAATATAAGACTTAGCACTATCAAACACTAACCTACATGCTCAAGAATTTAAGATTTTCAAGAAATTGATAAACTAGCATGCGAATGTTGAAAAAAGTAAGCTCTAAAAATGAAAACATTGAGAAATATTAAAATTTTTCCACCAATTCCAATTTTGAAAGCACTTCAACTCCTTTATCCCTACAAGAAAGATTCAACACATGTAAACTCAACAAAACAAGTTAAGAAAAACAAGTTAGATCAACATGTGTAAAAGAGGGTTAGTAACCAAAAATGAAACTTAACTACAAAAACTTGAAATTAAGTGCAAGGACAATGGAGTAAGTCCCACCGGCATGCCAAATGTGCTCATGTTTTATTAACTAAGCTATAAATTGAAACTAATATCTACATAGATTCAAAAGCAAATGCTAATTAAACAATGAACCATCAAGATAAGAGCTTAAAGGAAATGCTTCTTCAATGCATAAATGAAACTACATGCTAAGCTATTTCCTACTCTCTATTATTGCTAAATTAAAATCTAAACCTATGAAGAACATAAGCAATCAAAGTGGATTGTTACTTGATCTCAAAGATTGAGAATGAAATCTCACCAAGAATGACTACAAGGCCATTTTGGATCTTCCCATATTACTCAATTTTGAGTGAAAGGATGCATGATGGAGAAGCTATTTCTAACAATGGAGAATGACTCAAGATCAAAATGCTTATAGTATTTCACTATTCAAAGCATGGTACAAGAAGAAAGGTAAGAAGGAGGTTTCTTTATATAGCTTTCATAAAGAGGCAAGGCTAGCAAATTGATGAATGTGGGATAAAGGTAAAACAAGATTAGGAATGGATAAGGTTGCTTTATAAAAGGTAATATTGATTTAGAAGAGTTTAATTTGTCATTAGTAAGTCATGGGAGTTGGGGGATGTTTTAATTAATCAAAGGTGATTAATTAATAAGTAGATGTAAGCTTAAAGAAGCTAATTAGAGGAAAATCAATATGATTTACGGGATGTAAGAGAGGAATTTGATCCAATAAATGGTAATTTATTGATTTAGAGTTCATGAGTGTAATTAATTAATAATAATTAATTAACCCAAGTAGAAGTGGATATTAATTAATGAAAGGTCATTAATTGACATCTTTAATGATAGGAAGACTAATTAATTAATGAAAGGTTGTTAATTAATGAATATGAAGAGGAATGTTAGCTAATTAGCGGAAAAGCACTAATTATTACGGAAATGATGAGAAAGAGGATAATTAGTGCAATCTTAGAATTAAAAGTTATGTAAGTGGATTTTAGATGTCTACACTTAGAACACGGGAATTGATGGTATCCCACCCAGTTACAAACATAGAGATATTCAAGACCAAACTAGGAAGTAAAACACTACTCCCTAAAACTGCCAAGGGACAAAACAAACATAACCAAAACAACACAATGGACGAAACTACCGAGCCATGACACAAAAAACCAGAGCCAATAACCAGGAGCTAATCCATGAGTTTTGGGCCACTTCGCACCGAAGTCTTTTGACCGCCTAAGGAAACACTCACTCGATCCAAATGCAACAGAAAGCAAAATGGATCCCACTACTATGAAGACCCACCACACCGGATACGAGAACCATGGGATCCAAAAGGATCGGTAAATCCATCTTGTCTAGTTGATGACCTTCACTAAGCCCTTCATCGCAAGCCACATGCACATCAGATGTGAAATAAATCAAGATAATGTTTCTAGTTGAGAGCTTCACGATCACCTGTTTGCCTTGTCTATAGCTAAACCATCCCGAACCACCACCGGTAACGCATGACCCCTCCCAAACTCTGGCCAATCTTCAACTAAAATCACTATGTGTTGGGGCTTGATAAAATGCGAGCAATAATGCTCACTTCCTTTATGTTTTGCCTCACTAATAGAAGACGGGAGAAAAACCACGAAGCAACCTTGAACTGATCAAGCTCTTATGGAATCACCCGAGATACTCCTCCCCCAAAACCTTCGAGATGGCCTCGCAAACAACACCAAACTCAACCACGAAGATGATGTAAATTCAGGCACTGAGAGATGATACCAACAAATGCCTTTTCCCTCTTAGCCCCTGCAAAAATAGAAAAGGGAGCAATGGGACATGCCATACTTGACCACCGAATGCTCAACAACACTACCAACACCGACGAGGGAAGGAGAATGAAATGACAACCAACACAACATTAATTAAATGCCCCCTCTCTCCCTTCTTGAGATATGATCGAGGAGATCTTCCCACGTGTTAGCTATCCTAGAAATGATCGGGCCTTCCCGTTTAATAATTACTTGGTTGGCCAAGAAATTGGCACCATTAGCTTCTCTAAAAATTTGATTAATATTCCACTTAGGAATTTTTTTAACCAATAAAGAATGTTGTAAATAAAATTATCCAGCTTCCAAGACAAATCTTTTCCTTTGCAAACATCATTAATAATAACTTGGGAATCTCCTTCAATTTCCTCCACTTCACAACCCAGATTTACCACCATTTTAAGGTCTTGAGGAACAGCTTGAACCTCAACCTCGTTACGAACCAAGCTTGGAGGAAAAGAACCCACCATCACTAATCTGCCCTCCTCATCTCTAATTAAACACCCCACTCCCGATAGACGCATTACCTTTAGAGGCTTCAAAAATTTATTTTTTGAAAGCGGGGGGGTGGGATCCATATCATTTTTTCTCCTTATAATTTTTTCCAATCTAGACAAACCTTTCTTGATAATAGATCCAGGATCCGCAATTTGATCGGCCACAGCCATGCAATTCTAAGACGGGAATCCATCGAGGAGAAGTTAGAAACCTCTTTACATTTCGCCCTGATATTATCAGAAATAGAAATTTCTAGTCTGGATAGAACAGTCGAAATCTTAGAAGAGAGCTCTCTAAAAATTCTAAAAAAATATCCCACCAAACGTGCCAGATAAGGAGGATAGGGGTGCATATCCAAATGGAAAACAACATTCCACCCTATCCGAGTCTAGGCCAAGAAATTAAAGCTTCTCTAATAGTGCTATTCTTCATCCATACCCAGAAATGAAATTTGGAGACAAAGTCAATCCCAACATTGAGAGGTGAAAGGGTAATTAAGTAGCAGGTGATCCACGTCCTCTTCTTCTTCTTTGCATAAAACGCACTTGGAGAGGGACCAACATATCCCCATTTCTTCCTTCTTTCATGTGTTAAAATTTTACCCTTGATCACCAACCAATTAAACACCCTTTCTTTCAGAAGAATAACAGAGTCCCAACAACCCATCCAACTTGGAGCACCACCACCTTCTTTAACTGCCCACCAACAATAACCATCCTTAACCCGATAAGAGCCCAAACTAGAACCAATCCAATATAATGAGTCATTCTAAGGAGTGTTCAACACAACTCGAGTTTGAAAAAGCCTCTCTAAAACATTCTTTTGAATATTCGGAAATATCTAGTTCTTTCGGATCTTTCTAGCTATGAGTAATTGAACCTTCCTCAGAAGTCCAAGCTATAATCCATAGCTTTGCCTGCTGAGATAGACTTTGTAGCTTCCTTCACTTCTTGTAAATATGGAATCATAGAGAGCGCCAAACAACCATTCCATGAATCTTCCCAAAAATTCTACTTTTCTTCGTTTCTAATTCACTAAGAAGATAAGTTAGAGAAAAATTCTCTGCACGACACAAAGTAGGGATAATTTTAGTGGCGAATATTCATAATATGGCGAAAATTTCATTTTAGGAAAATTTGAAAAGGTGATTTTTTCGGAGCGGGTCGGTGTCCTGTTCGCCTAAAATTCACAGTATATATATTTTTGGGGTTGGCTTCACCTTCATTTGAAAACATCTCCTATAAAAACCTAGGTGATTCACCGGGTAGTATACTATGGTACTACCACAAGTAGCTTACCAAATTACCAATACCGTGAAGTTTGAACTCGCATACTCTTAAGCACCAGAGATTGTTGTTATCCTGTTAGGGTTAGTTGTTGACGCACGACATGGATATAGTTGACGCACGACAAAGAGGTATTACAAACGCGTGACAAGGAGATATTGTAGATGCGTGACAAGGGTTAAGTAGTTGACGTGCGATAGAGACAGTGACGCCTTGTTGATGCGTGACAGAGAGAGTTGGCGCTTGAGAAGGGTGTAAGTAGTTGACACGTGACATGGATAGAGTTGGCCTGAGCAGAGCCGATTGATGCCTTGGTGATGCGCAGCGAGGCAGTTGGCGCACTATTGGCCTGCGCAATAAGGAAAGTTAACTCGCGATAGTAATTTTGACTCTGACTCACTGAGTCGCTTACTTGGTTCTTTTGCTAACGTAGGACTCTGTTCAGAATAATGGAAGGTGTTAGTCCTAAGAATGTGAAGACCCTAAAAGTAACTAAGAAATCTCAGAAATCGTTGTTCAAGTATTTTGGAAACTTTGCGATATGAGATATTGAAAATACCAACAACCATATAGATGCCACCAGAAAGAATCAAAATATTGACTGTGTGGAAGGTATTATTGAGGTGGACATGCATTCTGCATAGTATCAAACAAATGACACCTACGATAATATGCCAGATCTTGAAGATATTATTCCTGTTGGGGTGCAACCAGAAGTGCATCAAGATATCACACATACAAATACTCAAAAATGGAACACATAAATCAAATTCAAATTACGGTTCACGAAAGAGGAAACCAAGTGATTGTGATATTGCTCAAAATTCTACTAAAAAATTAAAACATTGAAAGCGAACAAGAATATGTGGACCATTGGCGTAGGTCATACAAGTTTGATTGGGCAGCTAAATTTCCGTTCATTGAACTTGTACAATCATCTAATTCTGAAGAGATCCCATCTGAATGTACATGTACAATATGTACGTGGAAATTGGGAAAGCAACAAAAATGTAAATGAAGCTGGACACTATAGAAAAACATTGTGGAAAACAATATTTGGTATGCTAACGGGGGAGGATGGCCGTAGAAAATCAAAACACACGGTGGAAAAATGAAAAGAATGCATTCATGTTAGATACACAATGATGAATTATGAGGCGAGAGCGAGAAAAAATGTAGACATCTCGTGGAAAAGGGAGGAACGATCACATCGCAAATTGGTAAAATGAATCAAACAAATCTACATGCAAAACTCATACAATTCTCTACTTTATTTCACATACTAAAGAAAGGAAGACTAATTTTGGATTTCCTCGATTTCAAAGTTTTGTATCAATATAATGGAATGTTGAACATACTTCGATCTCATTGAGTGCAGAAAGTAGTGGATGGGAAATGGCAAAATACCTTTCGATGATAGAAGGAAGATTTGAAAGAGAATGTAAAAAAATCAAAGTTTATCTCTCTTTCAATTGATGAAGTGACAACGGTTGGCAACATTGCATGGGTATGTATCCATGTCTATACTTTAGAAAATCATATAAGGACACCTCATCTGTTGGGTGTTATGAAAATGGTTGAAAACTGTAATGCTGAAAACCTACATAAAATAGTTGTTTCTCATTTGAAAGATATTACTGGAATGACTAATTATGAAATTGCTACGAAGTTGGTATGCGTCGGAGGCAGTGGTGCATCATCATGTCATGCAGGGTCACCAAACAGGATGTGTGTTAGATTATAAACAACAGTGGCCCCATATATGCTACCAATTCACTATATGGCTCACATAATGAATTTAGCATATAAAATGGTAAGCAACCACGAAAATGTTGCTAAATTAGAAGATCTTATAAGAGAACTTCATGCCTATATGGCAAAGCAGCCCAAAGTGATTTCTTGAGTTCCAAAAATTTGTAATTGGAATTACAGATGGAAATTTTTTTTTGAAGATGTTGAGACTAGATGGATCTCTTTGTATGAACCTACATGCAGAGTTCGTGAGGAGTATCCTTCGTTGGTTGGTTTCATGCACAAATATCATCATGAAGTTGATAGGGCGAGGGACTTGTTGTTTCGTTTAACTGATTTGGAGACATTGCTTACATTGGTTGGTATTCTTCCAATGTTGAAGGAGATCAATACATTGATGAAGCATGCATAGGGGAGATTAATCTATATTGTGGATTTTATACGGATGAGAAAAATGGTATGTCAAAGTCTTGATATCTTGTACTGTTCCCAAGATAGTTTTGATACACCTATTTTTGAGAATTAGAAAGCTTTATTAGATCTTAAAAATCCCGAGTAACTATTTAAGATTTAATATCCACGATCATCTTTGCATCACTTTGTTAATGGGAGGGACATACCACTTTGCACATTTTGTAAAAACATCAAGATATTACGGGATCGAGACGAAAAGATTCTCCTATGACACGTAATCTCTTTGAGTGCATTATAGTTGAAACAAGAATAAAGCTTAAAAAATTTCAGAATCCTTATCATCAAAAATTAGAGAACGTTTCTCCAAAGATAAAATTCTTGAAGCCATGGGTGTGGTGAATCCTAATTTTGGAATATCAAGGTGGTCGTCTTTGACTTTGTAAGAAAGCATTTCCATAAATCCATGGGTACAATAATGGAACATTTTGCAAAGACTTCGAGTTCAAGGGTATGGAAATCAAAGGTATATTGAATGTTGATTTATTAAAATTTCAATCAACAAATTTTGTAACAACAATGAGGAACCAATATAAAAATTTAGACGAACCTTCTGAAAGTGGTGCTATTACAAGGCTATGGTGAGGAATCTATCAAAGTTCTATCTTACAAGAAGATATCAGTGAATATTTTAGATTATATGAGTTATGCCAAACAATGATTTTGGGGTCTATGGAGGATGAAAGGGTTTTCAATGCATTATCATTTATAAAATCAAAACTGAGAAACAGGTTGGATAAAAATTTGGAAAGTTGCATGAGGTGTTATGTATCTTGATACTCCATGGAAACCTTTCCTTTTGACAGAGAAATTACGCATTGGAATTCCCTTTGTGAAAGAAGAGGTGTGAATAATACAACTACAAGTACAACTGTTCCCAACGTTGAGAGTGGAATTGGTGCATCATCACACTCTACAGAAGAGAACATCGAGTTTGAAGAAGCTATTGATAATGGATTGTTTCAACTTTAAATAGGTATCTTCTTCACCTTAATCTTATTGTTTGTCACTTTAAATTTTTTTCAGCTCTTGTTATCATTAAAGATGTTATAGGTATATATATTAACATTTATTTAAATACATTTTTTTTTTGAAAACATGGGTTGACATCCATCAGGAAGCTGGTACTTCTCGGGACTAACAATGTTAGGCAACTCACCCATCTATCTACTAATCCATTTCTCATGTTGAGTTTTCTTAAAACAAAGATCTAGCACATTACTAGTGATGATTTCATAGCCATCTAAAACACTAGAGGTAAGTTAAACCCTATCATATCATCTTTCTTGATTTCTTACAATTATGTTTAATTTATTTTTTATATTTGCAAAATGCTTTGATATATTTTTTAAACTTTGTGGGATAAAATGACACAATTGAATTTTACAGAGGAAGATATTTCCATATTATACAATTCATAATCCATGATCCATTATACAATTCGTCATCCACGATCGTGCTAGAAGCTAAATCTACGTCCACATAAAATTCATCATCATCCATATATATCATATCATCATCATATCATTATCATAATCCTGACACTACAATTATTATTAAAACAATTATTTATCTATTTTAAATTTAAAGAAATGTCTCTGTCCTAACACATTCCATTTTTAAAAAATAATTCATGATCATATCATTACAAGTATATCCATTCTAATGTCATCATGATCATATCATTACAAGTATAGAGAAGAAGAATTATCTTAAAACAAGTTTAAATGTCTAGAGAAGAAGAATTATCGTGCTTGAAGCTAAATCTACGTCCACATACAATTCATGATAATCCAAGTAACCAAGAAACGTACGTCATCATCCCTATCTAATGCGATCATCATTACAAGTAAACCAAAAACATAAACTTCATATACAATCTAGAAATTCTATACATAATATATAGAAAGTTATAAAATTAAAGATTATATAGTATTTCAAATTTTCAAAGGCTATCAAATCCAGGATAATAAAATTCAAATGCAATGACCACAACATTGATGTTTCAAATTTTCAAATATAGACTCAATATTTAAAGTTTCCACACTCGATAATAAAAGTTTCAACCCTCTTTTTATGTATCCATTTCAACTCCCGTGCTCCTTTCCCCAATGGTTTCTTTTCTGTGGTTTGTACCCCTTTCCCCAACGACGAAATAACCCCGAACTTATAAGATCTTCCGCAAGCACTTTGTCGATTTCTTAAAATTATTTCTTCTTGATTTGTTGCATCTCTATGGGATAGCAAATTTGGATCGATTGTTGCCTTAGCTTTGAATAATATTTGAGGTCAAAGCCGTGCTCTTTAATTATCCGCTTCGTGTATTATTTTTTTGTTAACCAAAACAATATTTTCCTTCAAATTCTTATTGTGGATAAATTGTTCTTCACTTTGTTTCCAAGTGAACTTGGAAAACCTTTGCTTGACTCTTCAAATTTTCATATTTCAACTTGCACAAAAAAAAAAATGTCAATTCAACATATTACTAAAATCGAAAAATTTTAAATTAACAAAAATTATTGTTTGAAAGTGACAATACTTATGACTACTCTATCTCTCTGGCATTTGCAATTGCTACCAGATTCTTGTCCTTAGACCATTTGTTAAAATATGCAGGCCCCAATAATATTTTCCAATTTGTTTAATGTCTTATCCAAAATGTTGTCTTTATAGTTGTTGTTATACGTGATAGTCCCACTTCTTACTTGGGTAAGTAAGGAATCCATCTTCGCAGGTTGATTCTGGACTGCAGCGTATAAACTATCCCTTTGCCAATAATTTTCATAACGACTAATAATCTCATTGATAAGTACTTTATCCCTTCTCTCCCATTCTATGAGTTGACTAATATGAGGTAGAATAAACTCACTGACATGGGATTGACAATCATAACCAATTAAGTTCTCCAAAGGAAAAGGTAGCAATTGTTCACCATCTGTATCTGATGAAGATGATCTCACTGGAGAGGTATGGGGGCTTTCGGCTAGATCAACTGCTACTTATTTCTGCCTTTGGGTGGCCTAATCCTGTTTGTGATAAAATTAATCAAGATTCAGACAAATAAATCTAAAGCAAAATGTAATTCAATATGGTAAAGTATGTTGAAATTGAAGTATACTGCTTTGGCCTTGAATCATCTCATGGGTATTGAAAAAACTAGTTGGGTCATTGCTATCAATGCCCAAGTAATCTTCATCTAAATTTATATTATTCAAAACTGATATGCCCATTGCACTGGGCAAGCCACCAAGTGAGAGGTTAGAATTCGAAAGGAGGTAATATTTAGTGTCCCGCTAGAAACAGAAGCAATTGCATGTGCGTTTACCAATGTTCTTTTTCTTGTTCCTCTGGTTGGAATTTTAAATATTATTAGTTGAGGGCGTCGGTGCCACTTTGTTTGTACATAAGGAGGAGGACTGTAATGTGTTGAAAAGTTCAAGAAAAAACATATGAAAAACTAGAAAACAATGCGAAAAATATGAAATTAAGCGAAGTAGTATTCAAAAGCGTACCTTGTTGTTGAACTTGAGGGTAGCTTGTCGCGGTACTAAGGGTGGCCGTGTTGGAGTAGTAATTGGTGGTTGTTGAGAAGATATAAATGCATGTGGTATCTTGAGTGAGTTGGGGAAGATGGTTGATTTTTCGAAAGACATGTATGGTCCAAAGTCCTGCAGATGTCATCAACATTGACTTGTATATCAATTGATTAGGTAAAATTTACAATGGAAAATGAAAATACAAATTTAGAATTTGTAAATAATACATGAAAAGGTATTACTTCTCGGCGTTTAATGAATTCAAGCTGTTAGGGGTTCAAAAAGGAGTCATCTTCCATTTCAGATTGGGAATCTCCCGAAGCCTCAACGTGTTGTTGGCCTCTTCCTCTTGATAACGCCTTTTTTTGGGGAAGGGCTTCCACAAATCTTCTCTGCAAAAAGTAAATTGTTCATACATGTGCACAATGTAATGTCAAAATACAAACTTAATAGTTTATACCTGTTGTTCTTCAAATGGAATTGACAACTTCATCAACACCTTGTCATCGAGTCAAGTGGGAATTAGTTTGTCTTTTAAATTTAATAAAGCCTCGTAATAAAGGACAAGGAGATAGTTTGTGGAGTAAATGACAAGTTTCTCTGAAAGCTTTGCATTTGTTATGTCAGTTCTTTTTTTTTGATAAAAAGGTGCACCAATCAAATTTTGTTTTGCGATAGTTGCAACAATGTATGCAATGGCCTAGTTTGGTATATCTATTTTGCCACCACGCGAAAACTATTACGGATTGAAAAAGGAAATCATTGCAAAGTGAAAGTGGTGTGCAATTTCTTACGTATCCACACCACACCTGGATTTATTGACATGAGCTGCAAATGCCAAAAAATAGTGGGAATTAATATAACATTAAATTGTATCACAATAAAAAACTGAATAAAAAATGATGAATGAAAATGAATTATACTTACAATCAACATGGAAACCGAACGTCGATTCGAGATATTTCTTATTGTCTTCGACGAGTGTTTCCTTCGTTGTAACAAAGGGTAAATTTCTGAATGGAAGGCCCATAAACGATGGATGTCAATTGCCTCGTATACAATTGAAACAATCGGCCATCATTCATAGTAACATAAAAAGCAGTGTCCTTTGTATTGTAAGATGAGAGAAGGTAGTTCAAAATATCTGGGTCTGTTTTAAAATGGGGCATCTTAACGAGCCCACTAAACTCACATGCATCGATCAAATCTTTGTATTCGGAAGTCATCTGTAAAATAGTCTGGATGTGGGGGCACAAAGGATTCCTGTAGATGATCTTGGCTGTGGATAGGACTGGATTTTCCTCTTGATTTTTGTCTTGAGCTTGAAGTTGGGATGCACTTGTAGTACTATTGTGATTGTAGTTATGCTTGAGTCTTTGAGAATGATGGATTCCTGACACCTGTATACAAAAAAATCGAGAGCCGAGAAGTGTAAACATGAAAATGACCACCCGGAGGGTATTTATAGGACAAAACGCACGTCAAAGGCCCTTGTTGACGTGCGTCAATGGTTCTTGTTGACGCGCATCAACAAGTTCCATCGATGCGCATTAATGGTTCTTGTTGGCGGCGTGTCGACAAGGTCCATCGATGTGTGTGAATGGTTCTTGTTGGCGCGCGTCAACGTTCCTTGTTGGTGTGCATTAATATGGACCATTGACACGTGTTAACAAGACCCATTGACACACGTCGATAGGAAGCATTGATGCCCGTCAACGGGAAGCATTGGCGCATGTCAACAAGAGCCTTTGACGCGTGTGTCAACAAGAGCCATTAACGCACGTCAACAAGATCCATTGATGCACACTAACAGAGGACCATTGGCGCTTGTTGGCGCGCATCGGCAAGGGTGGTCGATGTGTGTCGATGGTCCATGTGATGTGTGTCAAAATAGCGTCGATGGTCCTTGTTGACGCATGTCGATGAGGCGTCGAGTGTATGAGAATATTTAGTCTCTCTAGCTCGAAAATCTGGCAAAAATTTAGTTTTGCAAAATTGTCAAATTAGCCTTTCGTTGAAACTGGTTCAGGGATATTCGCGGTATTTTCCACCTCCAATTTTCTAGAGGTGTACGAAAATGAACCACGACACAAAGAAATTCCACATATGAGAGCATTTAGGAATTTCTTGACTCAAGATCACTAGTTCAGGATTTCCTTTCCCAAAACTTTTTTCTAAGCATCGAGTTTACATTCTTGTTGGGGTTAGAGAGTAATACCCAAATGGTTTTGGCTCCTAGTGCCATATTCTACCATTTTAAATTCAAGATACTAGATCCACCAATAATCTTTGGGAGTGTAACTTTGATTCCAACCCACAACATACAATTTCTTCTCCTCGTTGGTTCCATTCGAAAGGAAGTTTTGAATTAACTTTTCAATTATTTTGAGAACCATAGACAACATCTTGATTGCCTGATAACATGTATTACCAAATTGTGTTCAACACAAAGTTAATAATAATTAACCTTCAAAAAAAGTAATCCATTTTCCTTCTTAGATCTGAATGTGATTCTCCACCGATATCACGGTCATTCGAGAAAGAAGAATGGCCCGCTCCTACAAAGAGAGAAATTCCAAGGTCTTTCTAAGGCAGCCCTTCACAAAGCCCGGATATCAATATTTTTCTTTGAAGTCTAGGAGAAGTATTGAAGAAGAAGATCATGATTTTCCAAGCTAATGACTTGCCAGTGGCCTTTGAATATAGGTCCATAATAATTCTAAAAGATCTAAACTTGCCATAGACAAACTACCAAAAAGGAAGGTATCATTTACGAATTGTTGATGAGAAATGGGCTCTAAACTGTCCAAAATCTTTAGGCCTTTAATTTGACCCAATTATTGGGTAACCTACAAAGCATGACCCAACGCTTCCACCACAAGAATGAACAAGAACAAACACGGTAGATCACCTTTCCTAATTCCTCTGTTACAAAAGAAGCCTTGTGGAACCATTAACCAATACAAAGAAACTTGGAGTAGAAATGTAGTTAAATACCCACTTATAGAAACTCTCGAAAAAACCCAATAGTTGGATCAATTTCATTAAGAATCTCCAATTATTCTATCATAGGATTTGCTAAAATATAACTTGATCAACATACGAGACACTATTGCCGTAAAGTGAGTGCATAAGCTTATGGGATAAAATGATACCTTCGGTGATAAACCGACTCGGAAGGAAGTTGAGTACGCTCACAAGAGATCAACTTAGCAAGCAAAGGACCGATACGCCTAGCTATGGATTTGGAAATTATCTTATAAGAGGTATTACACGGGGAAACTGGCTTGAAAACATCCATAGAATCTTTGAGAGTTTCTCGAAACAAACTTATAAACGTATGATTCATCTCTTTGAGAATCTTACAAGTGGACCTCGATTCCTCGACTACAAGTAGAACATCCTATCTAATAAGATCCCAAAAATCTTGAAAAATCTTGTCAAAAACCCATTTAGATCTTGAGCTTTCTCCCATTCCATCCAAAAGACAACACTTCGTACCTCTTCTTTAGAAAAGGGAGCCATAAACCTTTCTTGATTATTGTCAACCACCAATGGGAATTTGATCAAAAAGGACTTGTTGCTTTGAAGTAGAGGAGAGTGATTCTCCTCCCAAAAGAGAGGAGAAGAATTTCACAACTTCTCCTTTAATCTCTTTTTATTTTCTAACCATTCAAATGAGTCATTTTTGAGTTTCGAGATAAAATTAGAATTACACCTCGGTTTAAGCTGAAGCATGGAAAAACTTTGAGTTCTTATCTCCTTCTTTCAGCCACACCTCTCTCGATTTCTGCCTCCAATAGATCTCTTCCTTCAACAATAAATCATTCAGCTCTGCTAAAAGCATTTTTTCCTTCTGATATTCTTCTTGATCCATACCCACTCTAAAAACCCTTTCATTCAAATCCTTGAATTTCGATTCCACTTAGAGTTTCTCTTTGAAAATATTCTTAAACAGGATTTGTTCCAGGCTACCATTTTATTCTTAAGCATAGCTAATTTTTTAGAAAGAATGAACATCTTCTTACCTTTTAACACAAAGGATAACCACCATTGTTTCACTAAATCCTTAAAGTGTGGATCCTGCATCCACATCATTTTGAACTTAAAAGGAGAACACATGGGAGATGACGATACAATAAAGCAGATTTACACGAGAAAAACCATTGATTTCTTCTCTATATTTCTTTGTATTCTCAATATATCATTCGGGATACAATACAAATATATAGGAATGTGATTCCTATTATCTCTCCACCGTTTTCTCATACCCGAAATCCTATACTTCAACAAACCACTAAATACGATATATTGTTACAACAATAAACAATATATCTTAACAATATAAATTCTAACCTAATATTTAATATTGTATATAACAATATTAAATATTAACTAATAAACTACTTATTTACCTTTCGGTAAATATCCCATTATAATGTAAACATTATATTTCCTAACATTCCCCCTTAATGTTTACATGGTAGTAAAAGAACTTTCACACTTCCTCTACACCTTCCACCCATGCTTGCTCATGATCTTGGCACACACTCAAACTAAAGGTAGAATAAGGAACACATCAACTTCTTATCAACCATGCACTGTCGAGAACACATCTGACCGATGAGGATGGGAACACGCTCAGGAATCATTTGCTTATCAACCAGTCACTCTAGGGAACACATCTGACCTAGTAGTGTGGGAACTCAAGTAGGAACACATCGAGCATAGCCTTCAATGGTTTTCAGGAGGCTAACCACAAACCTAGGTATGAACAAGAACACATCTGACTATTCTACCTCATCAAGACTCATGATGCTTCTTTTCATGTGCTATTTATTCTTCACTATGTTTTTGCATTGGGGAATTTATGTAGGAATAATCACATAACCAAAAGTGAAAAGAAATGGAACATTTGATCATTATTTTCCCCACTCAAAATGTTGAAATTTTAGTTATTGAAAAATGTAAACTATAAAATAAGCATACAAAACCACACTGACAAGTATATAATAACACTATATCCATTCCACAAACTCTGTGTGGCCCCATCATTGTGACTGACGAGAGGTCGATGTCTAACCTCCACCTCCACGGTGCCTCCATCCTCTAATAACATGCTGCTAAGCTTCTCAGCTGATATTGGCTTTGAGGCTCAATAGTTTCCACATTGTTTATTATATCTTCCCTCCTAATGTGAAACACTTTTTTTTTTTTTTGGACGTCGGGTAACACCAAAATGTGTTCATGAGGCAAATTTTTATTTTTTTTGCCTCAATTTTTCTACTCTTTTGACAATAGAATGATACAATATAACACTTTTTGATGCATTGACGACTAGACACAATAAAAACAATAAAAATCCTAAGATCACCTATTTAATAAGAATATGAAATGACCTATTCACCTACCAAAATATGACTCTTGACTTTGACTTTTGACAATACAATTTTTTTTACGATGACAAATGACGACTATTTGACACTAACACAAAATAATGATGACTCACAAATTTGACATAGACATATGACATGTACACACTTTCTCTTAGATTTATATGTCTTTGATGACTCTAATAAAATGTAACATAATTTAACACTAAACAAAATAATAATGACTAATGGAACATTTAATCTAAAAAATAACATTAACTTAAAAAAAATTGACCCCTAAAAATAATGACCTAATGTATAGACTATATATTCAAGTTCTTGAAGAGATGTATCTATGTTATGGACTAAATAAAATGAAATCGACTTACTAACCTAAATACTTTTATGCTTTGAATTGACGAGGATGAATCTTCACATAATTGACAGAAATAAGGTTTGTCAGATAACTACAAAATTGAATAGAACTATCAATGCTAGGCGTGGAAGGGGAAATTGGATTCATCAATACTGCTGAATCACCGCAAATAGATATCTTGCATAGTCACCGCCCAAGATCTTCCAATTGTAAATGGAAAAATCGATGCATAAAGATAAATGTGATCGAGAATTATTGTATGTTGGCTTTGTTGATTTGTTTAATGATCCATTCTTTCTCGCAAGCTCCCAAGTATCCACATTATTATCAATAGATATGGTCCCTCTAAATCATTTCTATTCAAATCCAGTAAGCTTTGTTGTTACTATAATTTAGAAGGTTACACGATCATCGAATTATTTGATTTGAGTGTAAAAATGGAGTGGAGCAGAAATCACGAGAGGATCACATAACCTTAGCTAAGTTGATTAAATAGCTAGGATGAATGTCCTTGTAGAGGTAGAATAATCTGACGGGATGGATTATAATGCATAAGACATTAATGTGGTGCTCCTCTGCATTTGTATCTAGAGCCAAAAATAAAGAAATATCGGGAGAAATTAATCTGATCTATAGGCATCCAAAGTGAATCAATGAAATGACAGAAAATGAAGCCCAAACATTGATGGAAGATTACAAACTCTTCCTTGGTAGTTGATATACAAATTTTGGCAGAGATGAGTTTAATGCAGGTGATCCAAATAATTCACAATTTGAATGCTACAACACTTGTGATATCCGACTATTACCACCTTGATGAGCTATCAAAACAACCTAATGTAATGCGATAAAAATTGAGATCTAATCGAATTCACTGAACTCCATCGTGAAGATGTTGCATGCCTAGTTATGCAATAATTTTAAGAACAAACTAGAATATATAAATTCTCTCTAATTCACACGCCCACTATTTATAAAACTTCTCATATGGCTTCACTGGATTATAATGAAAAAAAACTTCATCTTGACAATACATAGTATTACACTACCCAGAGACATAAATCGAAAACTCGATGCCAAATGACGGTATGGTAGTAGATTTACCTTTGAAAAAACCATTGATTTCTTCTCTATATTTCTTTGTATTCTCATATATCATTCAGGGATACAATACAAATATATAGGAATGTGATTCCTATTATCTCTCCACCATTTTCTCATACCCAAAATCCTATACTTCAGCAAACCACTAAATATGATATATTGTTACAACAATAAACAATATATCTTAACAATATAAATTCTAACCTAATATTTAATATTAGATATACAAATATTAAATATTAACTAATAAACTACTTATTTACCTTTCGGTAAATACCCCATTATAATGTAAACATTATATTTCCTAACATGAGCTTTATCTAAAGAAATATTAAGTTGATTGGGAGATGATCCAATCTTGACCAATATAAGACTTTGCTCTCCATCGAACATTGCTTTGTAACCAATGAGAGATCTCTAGAATCTATCAAGACAAACTAAAATGTGCCCCATACCTTGATCCACCTATTTGACCAGGTCTTCTAGTCTCTCTTAGGAAGAACACCCATTAATTCCGCTTCTTCACAAAAGAAGAAAAATCACGTTGGGTTTGAGGTTACTCCTAGTTCTACCTCTATATTCCAATTCGAAAGAGTGGCATCTAAGTCCCCTTATCACCACTAGAACATCACCCAAAGATGTCAACTCATCAAAAAGTGAGGTGCAAAGATATCTTTTATGAGGAATGCTAGGTGGACCATAAACATTGCGAGAGAAATAATCTCTTATCCGATCTCTTCACCAAAATTTACACCATAGGAAATTATTTGATTTTTCCAAAAGAGAAATCTCAACTTTGTTGGAGAACCAAACAATACCCAAACCTCCTGAAGCAATCAATGCTAACATCCATAAAAACACCTTGTTATCCCTTCCATTTATTTAACTAGCTAGATAAAATTCAACCTCTCCCATTTTAGTTTCTTGAATACAAAACATTTCAACACCAAATTCCAAGGATAAATGCCTAAGAAGGCATTGCTTATCAGGGGCATGTTCATGCCCCTGATATTTCACGATAAAATATTCATTTATTTTTTAAGGGGACTTTCCCTCCTACTAAATGATTTATATAAGGATTTCATTTCCTTTTGTCTACCTGCTATGACTTCTTGAAGAACCTTTCTCTCGAACTTGGTCTACTCAACCCATATTCCTTTTTGTAATTAATAGAGCTTAAGCCCAACATCTCAACAATATAGTAGTTCACTTCACCTGACTTAGCTCCGAGAAGGAGAAATCCTAATAAATTCCTCCACCTCATGTTCCATCTCCTCAACTATAAGATTTTCCTTAGAAACCCATTTATTCAAATCTTCTATAGTAGCACCATTCCATGATTCTATTCCTTCCCTCACTCAAAAGAAAACAACTCGATGAATCCACAAAAACTTGGAAGTTTCAAATCCTTTGGATGGTAAACACTTTTATTATACCATCTATGAACCTAAAGTGGTGGAGGACATTTTCTTTAATTGGGACATGGGGTTGGGCTTGGGTCCTTAATGTTCATGAGTGATCCACATTCGAGTGCCCCACTATGTTCTCGCTTGGTCCATATGGAGAAGTTCAACCCCTACCTCAAGGTGTCCCCATGGCCACTTATTGAAAGCATCCAATGAACTCAATGGGAATGGAACTTGGGTTGATGATTACAAACTACTTGTAACTCACCAATAGCCCAAGACCTTGAGTTCAAACTTTGGATGGTAAACGCTTTTATTATACCAAAGCTATGAACTAGAGTGGTGGAGAACACTTTCTCTAAGTGGGACATGGGGGTGGGCTTGGGTCCTTAATGTCTTCAAGCGATTTGCATTTGGAGTGCTCCACTATGTTCGATTGGTCCATATGGAGAAGTTCGACCCCTACCTCAAGGTGTCCCCATGGACACTTATTGAAAGTATCCAATGAACTCAATGGGAATGGAACTTGGGTTGATGATTACAAACTACTTGTAACTCACCAATATCCCAAGACCTTGAGTTAAAAACTTTGGATGGTAAATGCTTTTATTATACCAAAGCTATGAACTGGAGTGGTGGAGGAGCACTTTCTCTAAGAAGGACATGGGGTGGGCTTGGGTCCTTAATGTCCACCAGTGATTTACATTTGGAGCACCCCATTATGTTCTTCTTGGTCCATATGGAGAAGTTTAACCCCTACCTCAAGGTGTCCCTATGGCCACTTATTGAAAGCATCCAATGAACTCAATGGGAATGGAACTTGGGTTGATGATTAAAACTACTTGTAACTCACCAATATACTAAGACCTTGAGTTCAAAAACTTTGGATGGTAAATGATTTTATCATACCAGAGCTATGAACTGGAGTGGTGGAGGAACACTTTCTCAAAGTGGGACATGGGGTGGGCTTGGGTCCTTAATATCCGCCAAGTGATCCACATTTGAAGTGCCCTATTATGTTCCACTTTGTCCATATGGAGAAGTTTGACCCCTACCTCAAGGTGTCCCCATGGCCATTTATTAAAAGCATCTAATGAACTCAATGGGAATGGAACTTGGGTTGATGATTACAAACTACTTGTAACTCACCAATAGCCCAAGACCTTGAGTTCAAAATTTTGATGGTAAAGTGCTTTTATTATACCAGAGCTATGAACTGGAGTGGTGGAGGAGCACTTTCTCTAAGTGGGACATGGGGGTGGGCTTGGGTCCTTAATGTCCGCTTTGAGTGATCCAAATTATGTTCTGTTTTGTTGGCCCATATGGAGAAGTTCGAACCCTACCTCAAGGTGTCCCCATGGCCACTTATTGAAAGCATCCAATGAACTCAATTGGAATGGAACTTGGGTTGATGATTACAAACTACTTGTAACTCACCAATATCCCAAGACCTTGAGTTTCATTTTTCCATATGTTAGTTAGATCGGTTCTAAGTATTTTTACACTTAACAATTTCACTAAATGGCCTTTTTCTATCTTTAAAATGGAAATTAGAATTCTCTCTTTTTTGGGGTAATCTCCTTTCTTTTGATGAGCCACAATTTTGTACTTTTCAAATTGTTAATCTATTTGGGCGACCTCATCTACTGTAGTAGGTTTTCCACACCAAACACTAGCCTTATATTCTTCTCTTAGACCATTTATAAATCTAACTACTTTTTATGTTCCAGAGATAAAATGCACAAATCTATTTAAATTCTCAAAGGTTTGTTTATACTCATTAACAATTTTTAGACATTGCTTCAAGTCAAATAATTTATTCCATTCAGATTGAGATGGTCTTCCATTTTGTGTATAATTTATCCTTGTGAGAAAATCACCACAATATTTTACTGATATCACTTCATGACATAATTACTTTCTTTATGAGAAATTTGCACCTCATCATCTCAAATGAACACAACAACAAAATGTCTTAAATGAGGATAATTGCTCTGATACCAAATGAAACACAAATGTTTCCCTAAAAAATCTATAATCCTCAAAAAAATTAAATTGTGGAAGTTTGATACATTTTTAAATTCTTATACTCTGCTTAAACAGAAATCTAATGACGGATTACAACTATATTTGACTAAATAAACTTGTATTGAATTCGAAAATATATGGGCTATGGCTAAACAAGATTAATTAAGCTTTAAAAATTGTGTGGAAAAAGACGCACGTCAAGATTCTGTGGATATTTTAAATAATTCGGTCTTACGGACTCCAGGCTCATGGAATTAACCAAAAGCCAAACAATTTCAATATGGATGGTCTTGCGAAGATCAAGGACAAATACAATGTTTCATAATTCATTAGCAGAGGATAGTTAAAGTATGACATATGTATGAATGTGGCATTTATCTATTCGATCACACTTTGCGTGCAACATATATGACAAAATACCAATTAATAGAAAAACAGTTAATTAACTTGTACATACATGGAATCATCATAATGGTTCACTTTTTGCACTCGACACGATCGACAAAGGAAAGCATATGTGAAAGAACATGGAAAATTTTAATTAGCTCGCATTCTGACTAACATCGATGACATGCAAAATCGGAATCAGACTTAATCTTATTGGTTCATATGTTGACTAATTATGATAAAGTCTTACTATGAAGAAAAGTTATAGGATAAAAGGATTATTTCTATTTGTTAATAACTGACAAGACTAACAATAGATTGACATCGCAAAATGCGAAGAGACTAGGATATTTTCTATTGGTTTGGGTTTCATTTATTACAAACAAATTAACATAAGTCTGAATTTGTGAAGAGCATGGTGTGTCCTCATTGGCTCACAAGCTTTGTAATGGTGGTCGAAGGATCTAATAAAGTTATGACATTGTGAAGTTACATGGAGCTATCTTATTGGATAGAATATTTGCAATGGTTAGTAGAATCTAATCAACTCTAACAAGATGAGACTACATGGAGCATGTTTATTGGCTCGAACTTCACAATATTATATATTACATTTGGTGTCAGGAAGGACTTAGAACCACGGGATTAACCGTATCCAAGGAAAACTTTCATATCCACAATAAGACATAAGACACGTCAACAAATAGAGATAGGTGGTCTAATAAAAAGGTGAAACTTGGTGACAATCTAACGCCTAAGGGTTGATACATGGCAACATTCCACCAAGTTTTTGAGAGATTCTCCGAGTGGACGTAAGCCCCTGGATAAGCCAAAAGTACAAGAGTTTCAGGTGTGTAATCAACCAAACAAATAATTCAGCCCAAAATACCATTTAAATTGCAAGATTATCTTTAAATATGATCAATTACATACATACAGTCTTATCTGCATTAATTTAAATAGTTCTTCTTTTAAAAATAGACATAAATATCTAAAATTACGTACGTTTACACTTTATGTTCATGTTTATAATTTATGTTCACTTGAAAAATGCAAGTAATAACTTATATCTAACCCGATCGGTTCACCTTTTCCAACATACTACTATCCAATACATTGTCATTTTAACTACGACAATACTTAACAACATTGTTGCTCTTGTTATTTTTAGATTTTACTCATTTATTTCAATCATAGAAAAATGTTTTCAAAAAAACAAAACCATGACATGACAAGTCTTCTCAAAATTTATTTTAGTAAAAGACCATAAAAGGACCTATGGAATATGAATACGATATATGATATAATTGTGCATGGGGTGAGAGGGGGTAATGGAGGAAGAGAACATAATAGACTTGATGTTTTCTCAATATGATAAAGTAATATGAAGGATTGTGTCAAACAATGGAAAACAATAAAGCACACCCCTTAGTTTCAAGTACCTAGATAACTAGGACCTATAATCAATCTTGACAACTATGAACCTAGTAGAGGGTTCAAATATTGTGAAAAACATAAGAGAAACAAAAATGTTCTTTTTTAAATAAACATTGTTGGAATATCCAAAAAGGTGAAAGAGTGAGTTTCTAGGAAGACACATGGTTGTTGGACCAACCTCTAAGAAGGGACAACGAGTTCAATCTAATGAAAAAGAGAGAAGAGGGGTGGAAGGAACTAAAGTAAATAAATTATGGCATTAAAGGGAGGAACCATGGGGTATAAGTTATGAATGGAGGACCTTCATAAATTGAAATGAGGAGGAAGAATAAAATCACAAAAATCTTAACAAGCACCTGTTCATGTTTAGAATCCCTTGGAGTGATGAAAAGGACAAAATTCAATGAAATAGCAGTGGAAGTGGTGAGTATTCAGTCAAAAAAGGGTATGCCAACCTAACTTCATAACAAGAGAGAAGAAGATAATCTTTTTAATTGATGTGGATATGTTATTCAAAAGTGTGGAAAAATACTAAGGTTTATTTATGGACTTATTGCCAAGGAAAATTCTTATAGGAGAGCTCTGGAAGAAGAAAGGTATTGCAAGGCCAGATTTCAAATATGTAAGAAGGAAGTTGAAGAAGTAAGTCATTTTCTTCTGTAACATGAGTATGCAAGGAGCATTCAAATAGAATCCTCAAAAATTTAATTGTCTCATGGGTGGTCCCTTAAAAACTTCAAGAGCATATGAAGATTTGAAAGAGCCATGTTAAAGAGAAAATCCTCAAATATCTATAGAAAATGGGCCTTAATATGTTATCCTGGAAAATTTGGTTCAAAATAAATGATCGTATCTTTCAGAATATCAAGGAAGAGAAGGAAATGGATACAATGTAGAAATAAATAGAAAGAAACTTAAATATAACAATGTGCAATATCATGTGGAAAAAGAATAAGGAGGCCAACCTTTCTAGATGAACACTATAAAATGTTTGAATAACTACCCACATTAAAAAAGAGTGGAAAAACACTAGTTGGGAACCACCACCATGGGGATGGTAGAAGGTGAATTTCTGATGGAGAAACAAAGGATAATTTTGGGGATTCTAGGGCTGGAGTGATCATCAAGGACCAAGAAAGCAACATTATAACTTTCAAAGCTAGATACACTAGGTATAAATACTAACAATATTGTGAATGTAGAAGGTCTCGTTGGAGGCCTTACACTAGCTATAATTTTACAAATCAAGTATCTAGTTATCAAAAGAGATTCACAAGTCATTATAAATTTAAAAAATGCTTCAATCTGTCGGATCTCTAAATATATCCAAAAGATAAAAGAACTAAGAAGGAACTTACTTTTAATAAAATTCTTGGAAAATAACAAAATGAAGATTTTCCTCTACATTACTGTAAAGACAAAAATAGGATATGTCTAAAGTGGAAGAACAAGATAGAAAAGGTGGAAAGAATGTTGGAAATATTCATGTGAATACAAATAATTCCTCGCGTAAATTTTTAGGAAAGCTAAAACAAAAGCTTTAGTTTAATTATTTTTATAGATTTAAATTAAATAAAACAAAACTTTAGTTAGATTTATGCATGTATAACATGTGACATATTTAAAGAAAAATTTAATTTAGAGTGATATGTTTTTAGAGCTGAAGGAGGTTATTTAATTAGCAACACTTGTAGTTGAATGTATGCACACAAAGAAGTTGTAGATGTAAGAAAGATTGTTGAACACACAACTTGAATGTAATGAGCCAAAGCTCTGACAAAATTGAAGGAATTAATAGATTACACACAATAATGTTGATTGGAGTAAATTACTCTATTTTTATTTATGCAAGTTAATTTTATTGTTCTGTTTATTTGTTGTTCATTGTTTAAGACTAGTTTTTTCTAAAATTGGTATCACAGCAGGTTTATTCCAGCAAGTTATTAAACTGGTAGCAAGTGATGGCTTCTACCTCTGGTATGTAGACACCACAATTTAATGGAAAGAATTATGAGTAATGGTTGTTTACCATGAAGGTAATATTTAGATCTCAAGATGTGTGGGAGATCATTGAGGATGGGTACACAGAGCTTGTAGATGCATCGACGTATAACACACTTTCTCAGGTAGAGAAAGATACTTTGAAGGATTTATGAAGAAAGATGAAAAATCTCTTTTCTATATTCATCAGACAAATGCATGAAAGCATTCTTCCTAGAGTGGCGGTAGCCAGTCAAGAAAAGACCATGGGACACACTACAAGTTGCATATCAAGGTAAGGAGAAAGTAAAAACCACAAGATATACAATTACTTCGTAGAGATTTTGAGAATTTATCAATGAAAGATTCAAATTACATAGAATCATTTTTACTTATGTAGTTGGCTTAGTCAATCAAATAAAATCCCATGGTGAGACTCTTGAAGATAGAAGGATTATTGAAAAATTGCTTAGGAGTTTTCCTACAAAATTTGATCCTCTAGTTGTTGCTATTGAAGAAACTAAGGATCTGAGTCAATTTTCTATTGATGAGTTGCATGTATCACTAATAAATCATGAAAAAAGGATGAATAGATCACATGCAAGTGTAGATTAGGCTTTTTCATCTCAAAAATAGGTAATCATGGAAAAAGAAGAGGAAGTTTCAGCCCAAGAGGTAGAGGAAGAAGTTCATCTAGAGGATGCATCAACAGTTCATCAAACTCAGGTGGAAGAGGACAGAGTCAAGAACACAATTATGGTCAAAGACAAGATAAGTCTCATGTTCAATGCCATTATTGCAAGAAGTATGGGCACTATGCTTATGATTGCAAGAAGAAGCAATATGACCAGGAGAGATAAAATCAAAATCAAGTTGGAAACTCTACTTCTAGATCTATGTTTATTGCATACACAAGGATTGTTAAAGCAATACCTTCTTTATCCCCTATTGAGTGTAATCTATCAAAAGAGAGTCCATGTGATATATGGTATTTGGATTATTGGTTGTAGTAATCACATGACATGTAATCTAGATTTATTTTCTAGTTTGGATGAATCAGTGAAGAGTGATGTTACTCTTGGAAATAACAATATTGTGTTTATAAAAGGAAAATGCACGGTTAGTATTCTAACTAAATAGGGGAGAAAAAAATATGCATGATGTTTACTATGTTGCAGGTTTGAAGCACAATCTTATGAGTATTGGACAATTGGTACATAAAAGGATACAAATTTTATATGGAGGATAATGAGTGCATGATTGTGGACAAAGCCCTAACACTCAGTTGATAGAAAAAGTGAAGATGAGCAGCAATAGAATGTTTCCCTTGATATTAAAACCAGGAAAAAGAAGAAATCATATCTGTTTGCGAGCAAAACTAGTAGCTATTAGTTCAGCCAAGTCTTGCACTAAGTCAAATCAGCCCTCTACTAAGTCCTGCACTCAAGCATATGAGTCATGCGCTAAGGTAATAGAGTCTTGTGCCAATGCAAATCAGGCATCCGCTAATGCAAATGAGTCTGCACTTGGTTCTTTGCTAATACAATTGAGTTCCTATCTTTGAAGGAACACAATCAACTTTTCATTCAGTCATGAAAGATGAATCATGGCTTTGGAATCTAAGGTATGGACATTTGAATTTTGAGATTTGAATTTACTTCATAGAAAGAATATGGTTAAAGGTTTTCCATTGATTCAAAAACCAGAAAGGGTATGTGAAGGTTGTATTTTAGGAAGCAACATATAGATTCTTTCCCAGTTGGAAAAACAACAAGAGCAAGTGCACCACTTGAGATTATACATTCAAATTTATGTGGACCTATGCAAACAACTTCTATTGGAGGTTTTCATATTTTATGGCATTCATTGATGACTACACAAGGAAGACATGGGTATATTTTCTAAGACATAAATCAGATGCCTTTGATACATTTCAGCAAGTTCAAGGCATTAGTAGAGAAGCAAAGTGGATACTACATCAAAGTTATGAGAACAGATAGAGGAGGTGAGTATGTTTCTAACGAGTTTATGAATTTTTGCAAATATCATGGTATACACAAGTAGTTTACTACTAGGTATACACCACAACAAAATGGTGTGGCAGAGAGGAAGAATAAAACCATTATGGAAATGGAAAGAAGTATGTTGAAGGCGAAGAACCTTCCAAATGACTATTGGGCAGAAGCAATAACAACTTCTATTTACATTTTGAACATGTGTCCAACAAAACTTGTTAGGAACATGGTTCCTCAAAAAGCATGGAAAAACAGGAAACACAATGTTTCACATTTAAGATTTTTGGTGTGTAGCGTATGCACATGTACTTGATGAGATAAGGAAGAAGTTAGATAACAAAGGAGAAAAGTGTATTTTTGTTGGGTATTTAGAGAATAAAAAAGCATACAAGTTGTATAATCTAGTCACTAGAAATGTTATGATCAACATAGATGTTCATTTCATTGAGAATGAAGCATGGGATGGAAGTATGGAGAAAACAATGAGTATAGTAAAACTATTCTACGCATGATGATATGGAAGATGAAATTTTAGAGCAGCAAGGTATTGTATCTACAAATCTTGGACATGCATCACAAGTCATAGCACAAGCTACACCTCCATCTACAGTTTGGAGGTCTCCAAGATTTCAGCCATCTTCAGCCATGCAAGAGACACCAGAGAACACTAGAAGCAAGTCCATCACCACAAAGCAGTCCTGCATCAAATAGTCCTACACAACGGAAAACACAGAGTCTTAGTGACATTTATAATGTTGATACAACTAATTCATTTTTAGTTTTTGCATTGTTTTCTGAAGTCACTAGATCCAATATATTTTGAAGAGGCTATAAAGAATGAAGTTTGGGCACAAGCCATGGATGATGAGATCAATGCTATATAGAAAAATTAGACTTGGGAGTTGGTGGATCTTCTAAAAGGAAAGGATGTGATAAGAGTCAAGTGGGTCTACAAGACCAAATACAATGCTTGATGGAAAAGTATAGAAACATAAAGCAAGGCTGGTAGCAAGAGGTTTTATGTAAATATGGAGTGAGATTACAATGAAACATTTGCACCAATAGCACATTTGGACATGGTAAGAATGGTTTTAGCAATTGTAGCTCAAAAAAATGGCCTATTTATCATATGGATGTAAAATCAACATTCTTGAATGGTTTCCTTGAAGAGGAAGTTTATGTGAATCAACCAAAAGGTTATGAGATTGAAGGTCATGAAGGAAAGGTATACAGGTTGAGGAAAGCACTCTATGGTCTCAAGCAAGCACCTAGAGCTTGGTACAACATGATTGATTCTTATTTGACACAAAATGGTTTCAGTAGGAGCAAAATGAGCCTACCTTATACACCAAGATAAATGAGCAAGGTAAGATTCTAATTGTTTGTTTATACGTAGATGATTTGATCATTATTGGAAATCTATCTACAAAGTCATTCAAATCAGCCATGAAGAAGGAATTTGAGATGATAGATCTTGGTCTTATGCATTAATTTTTGGGCATTGAAGTCTAGCAATCAGAAGGTGAAGTTTTTATCTCACAAGCAAAGTATGAAAATGATGTTTTGAAGAGGTTTAACATGTTTAATTGTAAGCTAACGCCAACACCAGTTGCATTAGGTTTGAAGTTAAGAAAAGAGGATAATGGATCATTGGTGGATCCAACATTGTTTAAAAAATTGGTTGAAGTCTTATGTATTTGACGGCCACAAGGTTTGATATTATATATGGTGTGAGCCTCATATCAAGGTTCATGGAATCTCCAAAATATTCACATTGGCAAGCTGGAAAAATAATTTTGAGGTATGTGCGTGGAACAAAGAATCATGGAATTTTATATTCAAATTCAGATGAGTTCAAACTCATTGGTTATACAGATAGTGATAGTGCTAGAAGTATAGATGACAGGAAAAACACATCCATCTATACTTTTCACTTTGGAACATGAGTGGTTTCATTGGCATCAAAGAAGCAACCCATCGTCACATTATCTTGATGAGAAGCGAGTATGTAGCAGCAACAAGTGAAGTATGTCAAGTTGTTTGGATGAGAAGAGTGTTGATAGATTTGAGGTAGAAACAAGAGGAAGCTACACATATTTTTGTGACAACAACTCAGCCATAGTGTTGTCTAAAAATCATGTTTTTCATAAGAGGAGAAAGCACATTGATATGAGGTATCATTTCATCGAGAGCTAGTGTTAGTGAAAAATCATAGCACCCCGAATGGCCTAGTTGTGAGTGGGGCATTTGGTGTGATTGCACAACATGGGAGCATCTCTCAAGTTGTGGGACTTGCAAAACTTGAGATGGACCTCCAGAGAAAGTCGGGTCTTGTTCCTAAACTACCTGCCACAAGCTACTCCAATCCAGAAAAGCTAAACTATCCTAATCTAACCATTCCAAGGAACCAAAGAGAAAGAGAGAGTAAAAGAAAGCCTACACTAAAGCGATGATACACCAAAGAAGGAAAGGGGTGAGATGCTCTGTTGAGGGAGGATGAAACAAGGGAAAGAGGAGGATGGGAAGGTCAGACAGAGGCCAGTGACATAAACCCAAATCCAAATCCATGATCAAAACTCCATGACACACATGCCCTGCACTGCAAATGTGAAATATATGCACAAAAATAGTTTTGAAAGGAAGAGGCACGGGAGACAAAGAAAAAAATGCAAAGGGTTGAAGAAAAACCAAAAAAACCCGGTTTATTGCTCTATATGGGTGCATGAGACCATTACATTTTACGCTTAGAGGCACAAATACGCTTTCAGGAGTGTAGGAGGAGGTTTCAACTCAAAATGGAGTTGGGAAACAAATTTGACAGAGTTTCCCTATGCCCAAAATGTCTCCCCTTCTCAAATGAGAAGTTTTATAATATATAGACGATGAAAATCGGGAGCCAAAGAAGAGAAGCTCGATCCTGCTCTTTGAAGTTCAACCACCAACTATTAATGCCCCCTGCTAATCCACCCACAATCTGTCAAGTCTGCGTTCCCTATGTTTGTTCAACGTGTTGAAGAAGGAAGAACGGCGGATAAAATCAAATCTAGGTTGTTGAAACAATCAGATCCTCGTATTGATGGCTTGAAAGATGTTTTCCTATTCTTCACCCACTAACACTTGCTAAAAATGATATTTTATGCTTCCATGGCATAGAGGAGGTCGAGATATTTCCAACGGTGCCAATTTTTTTGGGTTTTGGGCACTAGGTCAAAAGATATGTCCATTTGAATGTTTCAAGTTGGGTCCATACAAAAATGGCAAAAACTATTTAGCAAAACGGGTCCGCGGCCCGAAACTCACTTTGTGCCTTTTGGCACCAAAAATACAAAATGCAAAAATACCCCACAACCCCAATTCACTTTTTGGAAAAAAAATCATTTTTGGGCCCGACGGTCCACATTTTCCATTTGGGAAAAAAAGTCACTCCAAGGCTCACTAGCCCGCATGCAATTGAGGCTTGACACATGGCTCCTTGGGCATCGGTAGAGGTGCGGCTCATTTTTCACTTTATGCCTTCTTGGGGCAAAAAGTTCAAACTACCTCGATGACCCGCCGACACGCTTTGAATTTTCAACATGGCCACATGTCCCTTTGCAGGCCTTAGGAATTTTTCTTCATTTGGATTTAAGATTCCTGCAGAGGCTTACGGGCCCGAAATTCACTTTGCACCCTATTTGCAAAAAGCATAAAAGTTCCAAAACTCCCCACAGACCCACCGACTCACTTTTGGCATTTGGGAAAATTTTCCTCCCTGCCTCAGCCTTAACTGTTGTAATTTTCCAATTAGCAAAAAGTCTAAATATCTCCCACCGCCCCACCTCTCCGCATTGGCAAAAATCCTTAAAAATTCCCGCTCTCCGCTTTTGGGCAAAAATACCTTCCAAGGCCCACCACCCGTAACTTGCAAAATATGAGGAGTTAGAAGGACTTATTTATATTTTTGGAAAGGGAAGAAATTTTCTATCTGATGGAAATGTTTTCAAGAAACCTTAAGTGCTTAGAATATCTAAAAAATTGGATTGAATCACTAAAGGAGGAAAAATGGGTGTAGTTAACCAAAAATAAACATGAGCTTATTTTGGATAACAATTTGGTGACTCATAGGGGACATCTACCTGCTAGATGAAAAGTTAGTGGCCTTGAAGCATCCATTGGGCATGGAGTCTACATGGTAAACACAAATCTGATTTGAAATTTGAAAATATGATCCCTGAGCCACTTGAAAACCACTGAAATGGGGTTGATCTCTCCAAATTCCATTTTCAATGCACTGTGCAAGAGCAATAAAACACCACAACACACTATGTACAAAGCGGAAATCGATACACACCCCAGTGGGATATCCAGTGTACACAAGCACTTATTATACCAAAGAAAACCTACCTACTCTATTTTAACCAGAGAGAAAGAGGGCTTAAACAAATCCTGCTTGAACGACAGGAGAAATAACTTCCTTTTCTCAAGAATGGCAGCCATGTAAATGATTTGACATTGAATATGGCTGCTTACATGAGTGAAAAATTGACTATGAGCTAGTCCTCCACCCACATCATCAAGGTGTCAACTGGAAACAAGACAAATACCTCCTTTAGTTGCTCTATTTTGGACCAAGAGGCATTGCAGGCTGATCCTTGGTACTTTGAAACTCATCCTCATGCTCAAAAGTAAGCATGACTGGTTTTGGATTCTCCCTTGGCTCCAATGAAGCCAAGTACCTAATTAGGCAAGGTCTGATCCTTTGAATTTTCCCATTGTTATGATATTTAACTCCAAGAATGGAGTCTTCTGGTAGATCTTCTTGGATGGATGGTGTGGAAGAGATGATGACATCCTCTTACTCTTTCCTTTCCTCCTCTTATGAAGAACATGGAAGATTCTTGTCTTCTAACCTTGGTTTTAGAGGGCTATTGTGAAATGCAGGTTGTTGTCCTTGAATTCTCTCCTTCATGACAGCATGCTCATGTACTTGGAAGGTGGATGATGGAGGAGAAAATGATGTGATCTCCATGGGATCCTCTCCATCAAAGTAATCCTCCAAGTCAGACAGATAATTTGCCTCCTTGTTGTCCTGCTGCATGTGCTCAACCTCCTCTATGGTGTCCTCCTAATTTGAAACTTACTCACCATGGTTCCCCTCATCTTCAAACATGAAGTTTGAAAGCTCAAACTCTTCTTCAACATTAGAGTTTGAAGGGGATGAAGTGGGAGGAAGAATTGAAGGTTATTCTATGGCCTGCTCTATACTTGAAGCCTCTTGAACTGTATGGTCCTCCTCCATCATGGGTTCATTAATCAAATCAGGCCCTTGAAATGAAAGCAAAAAGTCTTCAACAATGCTTTCTTCATCAAGTGGCTTCAACTCTGATTTGATCTCTTCCATTGCTCCTTTTCAATAGGTCTTAGAGCTACTTGTTCCTCTTCCTTGATGGATGGTTGTGAAACTTGGATTGGATCAACATTCTCTTCAAATAAAGTGCCATCATGGGCACTGTATTCAGGAAAAATTATTGTTGATCATCTCCTTCTTGTTGTTCTTCTTCTTCTCTGTAAACTCAGCCTTAGCCACCCCTGGCTCTTCAACCTTGATCTCCTCTATTAGCTTAACCATTAAGGGGATCTTTGTAATCCCAAATTTGAGAGCCCAACTCTTCAAATTTTCTACATTTATTCTGTTTGGCTCTCCTTCTTGTTTCCCTTGGCTGGTTGTCTGATTTTTATCTCCCCAACATGGATTTGGGGATGCGAGAGGAGGGTAGGTTGAGATTCAACTAGTTTCTTTGTTGTTTGTGGTGGAGAGGAAGTTGAAATTCTTGTTTCTTTGGAGGGAATGATTGCTTGGAAGGAAAAGGGTAAAAAAATTAAGATGAGATGGAAGGTTAGGAGATGGAGAAGGGAAAAGAACATTTGGCGCAGTGATGACAATGGGCTTGACTCTTGACCATGCTTTGAAATGATAAATTTTGTGAAAGAGAAAATGAAGGCCAAGGAGTTAGTGGTGACTTACCCATTGACCAGTTGTCTTTTATCCAACTCGTAAGCCTCAATATCCCCAACCCATTGTACAAGTTGAGGTAGCATTTCAATCATGAAGTCAAACTTCTCTTGAGGGTCTGTAATGTCTTGGAAAAGGGCCTTCCCATGAACAAGGTGCCACTGTAACCAATTTTGAACGCCTTGATTGTATTGTAGCCCTTGACTGAACCATGCCACCTCCATTTTTGAATCTTCTCTAGTAGATTAACTTCTTGGTGTGAAACTACCTCCAAAATCTGTATATCCATGCTCTGTAATAGTTGTATAGTTTGGAAAATGACAAAACTGATTTGAATCTGGCTCACCTGGATATCCATAGTGCTGATTTTCATTGTGAAACCTTTTTGGAGGTGTGTTGAAGTAACACGAGATGGATCTGAATAGCACCTTTGCTGGTCTGGTCAAGTGTGAATTCCAAGATGGAAATGAAGTCATGATTGCACAACCTCATGGAATTGAAGAAAATGAATGAAAATGGATGGAAAAGGTCTATAACTTTAGAGATTGGGTTGTTGACTAGATGGAGTCGCCGATGTGCTTTGCATGTGCCTCCAAAGGTCATGATCTCACCAATAACACATCAACTTGATGAAATGAAGCGATAGGTGCTTCAAATCATGTCCCACTGGGCATGCCAAAACAATTAGTGTGGTTGCACGATGGCTTATGAGTTCTTTGTTGTAATTAGACACCTTGGAAAAATGGAAGATCTAACCTCGGTGTCCCACCGGGCATGCCAAAAGCTGTTAGAGCGAGAATCACAACATCCACTGATGGCCGATTATGAGTGGAGGCATTCGGTGTTATTGAATAACATGGGACCATCTTTCAAGCTGTAGGACTTACAAAACTTGAGATGGCTCTCTAGAGAAAGCCGGTTCTTGCTTCCTAATCTACCTACCACAAGCTACTCCAATGGAGCGAATCTAACCTAATCCTAATCTAACCACTCCAGGGGACAAAAGAGAGAGAGGGTGAAAGAGCCTACACTAGCGGTGATACACTAGAAAAGGAAGTGCGAGATACTCATGTTGAGGGAGAATGAAACAGGAAAAGGAGTTGAGGAGGTCGAGAAAAGAAGTGACACACGGAACCTGATCCGCATCCGCCATAAAACTCAGGAAATGAAACAACGTCCTCACTGCACTGTAAATGTGAAATACATGCACATGGAAACTTTTTGAAAGGGAGAGGCATGGGGAAACAACAAAACAATGCAAAGGGTTGAAGAAACACCACAAAAACACATTTTATTGCTCTATATGGGTGCATAGACCATTACATTCTTTTCTTAGAGGCACAAATCTACTTGCCATGCACAGAGAAGGTTTACAACTCGGATGGAGTTGAGAAACAAATTTGACAGAGTTTCCCTACACCTAGAATGTCCCCCTTCTCAAATGAGAATTTTTACAATATATAGATGATGAAAATCGGCCAAAGAAGAGAAGCTCAATCCTCGCTCTTTAAAGTTCAACCACCAACTATTAATGCCCACTGCGAATCGCCCCCTGTTGGTTTGAGTCTCGTTTCCCCTATATCTTCCATGTGTTGAAGAAGGAAGAGTGGAGGATAAAATCAAATTTGGGTTGTTGAAACAATCAAATCCCATATTGATGGCTTGAAATATGTTTTCCTGTTCTTCACCCACCAACACCTGCTAAAAATGATATTTTATGCTTCCATGGCATAGAGGAGGTCGAGATCTTTCCAACGATGCCAAATTTGTTGGGTTTTGGGCACTGGGTCAAAAGATATGTCCATTTGAATGTTTCGAGTCGTGTCCGTATTAAAAATCGTGAAAACCGATTAGCGAAGCGGATTTGTGGGCCCGAAACTCACTTTTTGCCTTTTGGCACCAAAAATACAAAATGCAAAAATTGCCCCGTAGCCCCGCAATTCACTTTTGGCAAAAAATCATTTCGGGCCGGACGGTCCGCATTTTCCATTTGGGAAAAAAATTACTCCAAGGTCCGCCAGCCTGCATGCAATTTAGGCTTGACACGTGGCTCCTTGGGCATCGGCGGAGGTGCGGCTCATTTTTTCACTTTACGCCTTCTTGGGGCAAAAAGTTCAAACGCCTCCGATGACCCACCGACACGCTTTGAATTTTTAACATGGCCACATGTCCCTTTATGGGCCTTAGGCATTTTTCTTCATTTGGCTTTAAGATCCCCGCGGTTTGTGAGCCCAAAATTCACTTTGCGCCCTATTTGCAAAAGAGCACAAAAGTTCCAAAACTCCCCATGACCCATGACTCGCTTTTGGCATTCGGACAAATTTTCCTCCCGGCCCCACAACCTGTAATTTTCCACTTGGTGAAAATTATAAATATCTCCCGCCGCCCACCTCTCTCGCATTGGCAAAAATCCTTAAAAACTCCCACCGGTCCGCTTTTGGGCAAAAATACCTTCCAAGGCCTGCCGGCCCGTAACTTGCAAAATATGAGGAGTTAGAAGGACTTCTTTATATTTTTGGAAAGGGGAAGAAATTTCCTATCTGATGGAAATGTTTTTAGGAAACCTTAAGTGCTTAGAATATCTAAAAAAATTGATTGAAGCACTAAAGGAGGGAAAATGGGTGTAGTTAACCAAAAATATGCTTGGATAATAGGCTGGTAAATAACAAAGAAATTTATCTTGAATTTTTTAGATCAGTTTGCGAGACATTTTTACAAAGGATTTGGTAAAGGAACTTTTTCAATATTAACGGTTTTTTGGTACTTTTTGATCTTGCGTATTGCGAGATCCGAGAATACAAACTCAACTCCGGAATAGTCAAAGCTACATGTTCAAAATTAAGGGGGAGTGTTGGAAATATGCATGTGCAACATATAATTCCTCCCGTAGCTTTTTAGGAAAGCTAAGTTTAGCTTTAGTTTAGCATGCAGTCCATAGATTTAGTTGAGTTTTATTTTTAGGAATAGATTTAAATCAAATAAAATAAAAGCAGTTTGTTTTATGCATGCACAACATGCGGCAGATTTAAAGCAACAATTTAATTTAGAGTGCTATGTTTTTAGAGTTGTAGGAGGTTATTTAATTAGCAACAATTGTAGTTGAATGTATGCACATAGTTGAAGCTATAGATGTAAGAAAGAGTGTTGAACACACAACTTGAATGTAATGAGCCAAAGCTTTGACAAAATTGAAGGAATTAATAGATTACGCACATCAGTGCTGATTGGAGTAAATTACTCTATTTTTATTTATGCAAGTTAATTTTATCGTTCTGTTTATTTGTTGTTCACTGTTTAAGACTGCAATTTTTCTACAAAGAATAGTAAATTTTTGTAAAGGAAAGGAAGAGCATAGATCCCTTCAAACATGAAAATATCATAATCGAGAAAATAAAAATATTATACTTTGAGAAGGGCAAAGAACACACAAAAGATAACAACTATTAACTCTAGAGTGTCCTCGAGATTTCACCACGAGATCTGGAACTACCCCTTTTAAAAAAATGTTCTTTTCAAATTAACGGGTTTTTTTGTGTTTGTTTTTCCTGTAGTAGCTTACATTGCTCTAAGGTATCCCCATAGAGTCATAAAATCCAAATTCGACAAATACCCACATGCCAAAGCTCACTCAATCCCTTCGTCAGACCTTGTTTGCAAGCATTTTATTTATTTATTAAATAAATAAAGTTCTTTTAAAAATAGATTGAGATAAAATTGGAGGATTTAGGTTATATAGAGCACTTCACCCCATCATTATTACCATGGAACATTCACCTGTGGGGAAGAATTTTTGCAGATCAATTATAAGTAGAGAAATTTTTCTAGCAATTTCCCATAAGTTTTTGTTTTATTTTATTTCTTTTTGTCTCGTGTTTCGGTTTGTTTTCTCCAAATTCCCACATCTTATTCATTCTTCTTGTCGACTCTTTTCCTGGGGTTTTGAAAATCTATCCAATATTTTTAATTACTAATCTATCTAAAGGCGATCGAGCTCAGGATTCTTTCAAAAATTGCAAGAAGTTGCTTGGTCCAAAAAGGTGCAAAATGGATTTTATGAAAATAAGAAAATATTGCCATCAATGCGTAGAGCTCAAAAATATGCACTTTTATAGAAAACGACACCTAAAACAGAGCCATGAAATGAAAGTTATGACACTTGCAAGTTTTTCCCCCACATCTTCCTGACCCTTTCCAAAATGGATTTTTGAAAGGATGATTTTTAAGTGCCGTGGGAATTTCAAGCTTCTGAAGTAAAAATTCCCATGGTGGAATTCAAGTCACTTAAGCTTTCAATGTGAATTTTGGTAGTGGCGAGGCGGTGTGGAATTTTATGCCTTCTAACAGTTGTTTTTTCCCATCATTAAATTCAAATCACTTAAGCTGCCAATGGGAATTTTGGTAGTGGCAGGTAGGTGGGAATTTTATGCCTGCATGGCAGGTTGTTTTTCTCATCATTAAATTCAAATCACTTAAAGTACCAATGGGAATTTTGGAGCTGCCTGACAGGGTAAGAATTCTATCAAGGAAGTTTTATTCACCCATGCAAGTCACATTTTTAAGAAAGAAGCTCTATTTCATGCAAGTCGCACTTTTTGGAAGGATGGTTTTAAGCTGCCAATGGGAATTTTGGTAGTGGCGGTGTAGGTGGGAATTTTATGCATACTGCTGACAGGTTGCTTTTTCCCATCATTAAATTCAAATCACTTAAGGCTGCATGATGAGAATTTTGGTAGTGGCGGGTGTGGGAATTTTGTGCACGCTGACGCTTTGTTTTTTCCACCATTAAAGACAAATCACTTAAGTGAAAGATGGGATTTTGGAATTGCCTGGAAGGATAAAAATTCCCATTGTTTTTCCTTCTTATTTTTGACATGACTTCTATCCAAAAGTACAACCCATTCAGCATAGCTAAATGCCTAAAAGTGACTTTTTTAAATTAATTTTCGGGAAGCATCCAATTTTGGTGCCTAGGGTTGTAGAAGATTTATTTTTATTATTGAGCATCTGCATGTTGATGTGAGTGCACGGGTGAATAAAATAATATTTTTAGCTTTCTTGGCATGCAAGCAAAGTCTAAAAATAGAGGGTAACAGGCTTTATAATCATATCTCGGTGAAGAAATTATATATTCATGCTATGGACTGCATACTTGTCTGAATTATTTGCAGGAATACTTCATTTATGCCCATATTGGTGAAGAAAGTAGAATTCAATATCTGATACATTGAATATATCTTCAGAATTAGAGGAAGAAATAGATCTAGCTCTCATAATTGCAAAGGCTTTCGACAAAAAAATCATCCTCTTGTTTCTAATGTAGCCCATGTGGAAGTCATTGCATGGAAAATTCCTTTCAGAGCTTGTGCATGTGCTCCCAATCTTCCAGTTGAAGCCTTCATTGAATTTACTTGTGTTTTCCTTCACCCGGAGTGCTTTCTAGAATTTAAAATTGCTCATATGCAATTAAAAATAAAAGGTGATGAGTTTTGTCTGAATTTTTACTTACTAAAACATTTACTTAGTTCATGTACTAGAGAATATTTGCAAAAGCTTTAAGGATAAGAGTAGAAGACAGGTCAGAGGCAACACCCACGAGAAAATCACGGTTAACTACTTCCCGGATCCGGTTTGGTGAGAATGAAATGAATGGATTCAAAAACATATGAAAAAGGAAAAGCATCTTGGATTGAAGTAGATATATCATTCAGATAATTCATGAAGCGAGAGGTGCAATACAAGTTGGATCAATATACGAGTATGGAAGAAGAACAAGACTGGAGAGTGTTGCAGCAACTTTCTTCTAATTTCTTCTCTTTCTTCTTCTTTCTCTTATTTTCTCCAAAAAATTAATTGAGTAATCAATTAAATTGTAAAACTTAAGTGATTGGTTTAAAAGTCGTTACTTCAAGTTACTAGAAGAAGTCAATTACTTGGAAATAGGTGGCAGACATAGAAAATAGAAGGTTTTATTTTCAGTTATAAATCATGCATGTCATGCAAGAGAATCCCAAGAGGAATAATGTCAATTGTCTCCTTTTCTATAGCTTTTACATGCATGGAATTCATTTAAAGCTTCTTATTTGTAATTGCCCTATACACTATAAATAGAGAAAGATCCTATGGGTTAAATGATCAAAAATTATAGTCAACATTCTTGAGTTCCAGACTTTGTGTTGTAACCTTTGATATCTTTTATGTGAAAGCTAAGGAATTGAATAGAAGTGGATTTCCAGAGAAATTTGTGTCAACGGTGCATTGCTTCTTACTTTTGTGTGGATTTTTAGATAAACTTTGTGTTATCTAAGATTTATATTAGAAGTTTTTCCTTTCCTTTTCCTTTACTTCTGTATTGTGAGATCTATTTATTTTGTCTATGTGTATGAGACCAACTCTGTAAACTATTGGTCGGATTACACATCTTCCTTTCTTCTTTCCCAAATCCTATTATTCCCCCTTCTGAAAAACATTCCAAGACGACTACTTACTTGTTGCAAAATTGCTTGGCTATGGTTCATGAGCTTTACAATTAAATTAAAACCCACAGACAATTATTAAGATCCATAATTGATAGAAATCTTACACGAGAGGCTCACCGATAAATGAGGGATATTCATCTCATGACTACCTAGGTTTTCAACTATGAAAAAATCTAGCCAAAAACTCAATGATAGGAGATGTAGAATTATTCACAAAAAAAAGTTCACATGAGCTTGATTTATTTTGAAAGAATTCTTGTAAGTCACGACAAGCTAACCATAATGGCACTTTCATATATCTATAGGGCTTAAAATCAAGATATTTTTAAAGGAGAAACAAATACCCTTCTAATCAACACAATGAATATATATTGATGTAAAATGACAACATAATTATGTGTGAAGGTTTCAGTGACTACAACATTGACATAAGAGAACCAAATTTGAACAACAAGAATGAATTTAGGTTCATGCAAGTAAGGATTTTCAGGAGGGTGGATGGATAAAGTGCCCATAGAAGGCCTCGATTCCAAGTAACCCAATCTAATGGATGATGAGTTTTATCTCAGAAATGTTGACGAAGGATCTTCAAGAGAAAAATAAATTATTAACACTCAAGATGACAACAATAAAGATAATAGTTGATCCTACTTCAATGGTGGATCAATCAAGGAGGATGGTAGATATATCTATAGGAAAATGATTAGAGAATAGAAAGGTAAAAAGGAGGGGAGAAATATTTAAAACCTTCACTAAATAAATCAATATTATTTTTCAAAAGGAGGAAAAACAACTGTGAGGATCCCAAGAAGGCATCTCGCCTTTTTGAAAAGTTCACCCCCTAATGCTCAACTCGTAGCAACCATGTTCTCAACGTTGAGGCCAAGAATGGGATGAGAGATATTTGTAATGAACTAGAGGAAAATGGAGATATCTACAAAATTTAAATCAACCTAGTGCAAAGGGGAAATACTTACCCAACACCCACAAAGTGGTAGGGCTCAAGAGCCTCTCCACCAATAAAATAATTAGTAATATTTAGCACTTTTTCAGGATGACCTTATCTAGCACTCATAAACTTGATGGGGTCCATGCTCTTCTCCAATTGAAAAACCAATCCCAAAAAATGTTAAATATCATTAATTTTTGATTGGTGGAGATGTGTGGGCCCTACAAGTTTTTGAGCATTTGATAATGATTGTCAAGGAGGATCACAAGGAAATACTCATGACCCAATTGCAATACCTAGAAATTATCAACAATGATACTGATAGAATTCAAAGTAATGCCATTTGTAACAAAAGAGTATTGGATGAGGGAATGGAAGCTATGGAAACTATGAAAATAATTTATGGGGATATTGAAAACATTAATGGGGAGATCCATAATATACAAACATACTTGAAATATATAAAACCATGTGCATTGTTTGGTTTTCCATGTGAATCAAAGCAACAAAAGGAAATAAACCACAAATAAATCGGAAACTTAGACTGAAGAAACTCAAATCCTTCCTTATTTTGATTGGGCATATTTTTCTTTGGTGTACGTGTTTAGTCACTAGTAATTACAACCTTTAGTAGGGTTGAATCTTATTAGGTGTCTTACAGGCTTCTTGGTTATTATGGGTCTCTATGTCAAGTTTAAATCCTAGTATCATACACTCGAACATCCTTTTATTATGCCTACTTGGAATGTTGTTTATGACGTCGATGCATCTCAATGGTTTTACCCAACATTCTTTCATTACCACTTAGATGTGACCATTAGGGGAGAGACTTGAAAGGCTTTCTAAAACAAATAAAAGTAATTAATAGTGTAATTAGAAATATAGTTACATAAAAAAGAATGAAAATACTAATCTATAAGAAAAAATATATGACATTAATCAATTAACTTACAAATGTTATGATAACATTGAAACCTTTTTCCGTTGCCTTAGGATACCCAATTTATTTCTTTTTCTACAACCCTTTATTGATTATGCTCCCATTTTTTAATGAAAATTTTCTCCCCTCTTGTATAATTGGTGGTGGGCATCTTTTTCCAGTTTGGATCTAAATGATTTTTTGTTTTTTCTATAGTGTTTACACCCTAAAAATCTATGTATGACATTTATTATAGAAGGATGAAAGGTATGTTACAAGTAGAATATTTTGAATAAACTAATCTAGATGAATCATACCATCAAGAATATATATATATATATATATATATATATATATATATATATATATATAATGATGATATAATGATGAAATGATAGTGCAAAACACAAGAAGGTATGCAAAAGTAGTTGTATAAAGAGTTACATAGGTGATTTGGATGTGCACACTGGATTGAACGGAAGATCAAAACTTGAAAATTCTTCATTTAAGAGATTGTGCATGGAAATTACTCATGTATGGAATTGTCTAGATCATATTTGGTCGTGGTACAACCAAGTCCTATTTCATACGGTTTTGTCCTAAAAATCGATGGAGTTGTGTTACTTCAATTACCTATCATTGGTTTGGAAATACTTGGCAATGTTCTATCTCTAGGGTTCACACATCTTTGGAACCATCTATAATAACCTGAAAAAATAAAAAAACACTAGATACCTACAGTAAAATTCATCAAACAATCAGATAAAAAGAATAAATCCATGTGTGGGTGAGGTTGGAATGACCCTGGTGTTCAATCCCTGTTAAAGCAATCTAAGCACTACACTACATCCCCTTGACTGGGAACAAGCCTCATGTAGTTCTTGTAGTGTTGGTACAAATAGTGTATGCAATCTAAGCCAAACCCCTTTATTTCCCTCATGTATCTTGACACAAAAACAGAAGACATAATTATAGATACAATAGAGATGTACCCAACGTAGTATTAGTGTGGTGTGATGCACTTCTTATGCCAACACTAATTCCCTTTGTCCCTTAAGAACTTTAACAATGATTGAAGTGACTCAATCTTGCTAAGACGTAGCTCTAAGACCTTTGAATGTTTGGTAATGGAGGAAGCTATACTCTTTAACTTGATTTGAGTGCTTTATACTTGTGTAGAGGTTACTTTACAAGATGTACAACTTCATTAGGAATATTTAGGAGAGCCTTGAGTGCTTTAGTGTTTATATTTTATAGTAGAGTGCTTGAGAATGCCATGTGAGTTATGAAGTGCACTTGAATTTCTTATATAGGCTTCCGTAGGTTAGATTTCAAACTAAGGCCAACCTAGGGAAGATGAAACAACACACAAGATTTTCAAATTAAGAAAAGAATCATTAAAAGAGGGAGGACAAGACCATACAAGTCATAATATATCGTGGTACAGTCTTGTACCACAATGTACGATTTTGTACAAGAAATTAATGATGACAGAGCCAAATTTTGGGAATAATATTTGTTGATAAAATATTTCTTTGGATAATTAATATTAAATAAATGAACAACAAAGAAGTGTGTAAATATTAATAAGTCATAAGAGCTAGAGAAGGATATGTCATTGTAGCTTAGAATGTGAGCATCTATTTATTATAGGAACAAAATCAAACTTGTCATTTCTAAAGGATAAGTTACCAAAATTGAGTGTCTACATTTTCCCATTTTTAAGTGTGGAATTGGAAATTTCCACTCAAAGGAAAAATTCACTTTGTCTTTTCTCGATTGTCATTGTTCTTGTGTTCGTGTTAGAATGTGTGGACACTAAAATTTGGTAACTTGTCCTTGTGTAATTCTACATTTAACCATGTACCCTTGCTAAGACAAATTCTCACACTCAGAATCCAATCTCCTCATATCCTTATCTCTTTTACAACTTATTTATCTCTACACCCACTTTGTTGTCAATTATGAGAATATTATTTAATCAAAGCAACATAAAACCTCTTATATTCATGACACAACTTTTTATTTTGGTATTTCTCTCTCCATACCAGTGGTAAGCAGAGATCAATATTTAAGGGCTAGTTTAAATTTTATTGTGAAGGGCAAATATTGGACCAACCTTTCCATGATGAAAAAAATATAAATATTTTACACTTCATATGAAAAGAATAAATCAAGTACACACGTCATAAAAATTAAGAATGTTTTTTTAATGATATTTTTTTAAAAATCACCATTTGATTGGCACCTTAAATAAAAAAATCAAATAATCTAAACAAAATGACCCCTCAATCATAATGGTGTAAAATTAAGCTGCATTTAAACTAGTAAAATAATCAAATTATGATGTAAAGAAAGCCCAAATTTGTAATTTTATAATTTCCTAAAAATCATTATAACTAAAATAAGCATTGAATAAATTTAATAAATAAATACATAGACAAACAATTGAAATGAGACAAGAAGACACACATATCAAGTAAACACATAAATACCATCAAACTGTGTGTGGGACACAAGGATCTCTTATCAAAATCACGAAGAAAACTTTTAAATAATAAAATAAATAATTTTAACCTCTACATGGATTTTAATGCTAGAATTAAAACCCATTTGGATTCTTACAACTTCAATAAAAAAATCCATTCATATTTTAACCACTAAAATTAAAACACATGTAAATTATAACTAGTAAAATGCATTGAATTAGATAATTTCTAAATAAGTTAAATTAAATTTGTATCCATGCATTGAAAAACCCACACTAACTATGTCACCAACAGATACATTGAGATATTCTTGGTTAGTTCAAAGCCAAGGGCTTTATTTTGTGCACAATATGCATTCATATCTAATGACATAAAAATGATATTTTACCAAATTAGAGTACTCCATTAAACACACACACACACCCTTTGTAATCCTCCCTAAATTTATTCACAAACCTCTTCTCGGCTCCTTAGGCATAGAGTTAAGCATCATTATCTTGAGCAAAAATATAAATATAAAATTCTTTTTGGCCTCCACATCACTTTATTGAACAACAATTAGAGATAAGATACCAATGATGACTTAGAGGGGTTCTTTCAATGGATGAAGAAGATTATCTATACCTATTCTCCTCCTCTGAAATGAGCTCCTCTCCTCTTCCCTGCATTATTCCATCTCGAATAGGTCCAATCAACCTTTGCATTAGGAAGCAACTCGACACTTAGCTTGGTTCTTATGTACAAGGGTCATAATGGGTGAGCTCCTCAAGTGACTCAACCTTTGTTTTTCTTGAAAGTAAGCCCCATCTATCTTCTCCTCGAGATACTTCTCCATTGCATATAAATAGAGCTAATCCAATCATCTTGCCCCATGGATTGTGTACATACTGATCTCATATTGATCTACATGATTTGGATCAAGACCATTGCATGAACTCATCTCACCTCCCATAGATCGTTCTCGACACCCTACATTGTGAGTCACAAATTTAAGCCACTCTTTGAGATCAATCCAACACTTTTCTCGAAGCTCTTCCCCAACCTCAGATATCCATCTCATATCCAAACTAGTGGCCACTCTAAATGTTGTATTTGTTCCAATCAAGTTGTGCAGGCTACCAAGTGTTCAAATATTTGTATGCAAGTTGATCCTATCTCCTTTTATGTCTCTCAAGGTGGCTCATGTAACAAATAAACATAAACAAGTATAATGTGGTAGATAAAACATCTGAATGAATCCCAGAAAAGGCACCGTAAATGACAATATTAAATATTTAGTTTTTAGGTATTTGTGCTCAAATATTCACTGAGCTAGATCAACAACTTGTTAGAAACTTGGGATTTGAGATTAATAGTATTATAGTAGTAGTATTTTTATTAAATTAATACTTTTGGTGATTTCAAGTATTACACATTGTCTAACGTATATATGAGTCATGCATAAAGTTTGGAAATATGGTTGTGGTTGTTTATAGAAGTCATCAAAAATATTTTTTAAGATATAAAAATTTCACACAAATAATTGGCATACATTTTTTCACCATAGCCCTTCTTTTGAGAGTTTAAAATTAGTTTACACTTCTTTATTGTCAATTGATTTTTAGAATTTGATTTTTTTCACATGCAAATTTTTACCCACCCTTTTCTGATGGGTCTAAGGGATATGATGGGATCAATTTTGAACCCCGAAGGATTGAGGAAACAAAAAAGAGAGAGCTCGAGCTATCAAAATAGATTTGCATATAACCCAAGTTACAAAGATAACAATTTAACCTAGCTTAAAATGGAGCCAAATCCTTCCATTCAATACAATGAGATAAACATGAACTCGATCCAATATAAATCTTACAAATTTATGTTGTGAGTGAGGATATAAACAAACCATATGTTGATGAGGGGAACATAATAGGTCTCAATAATAGGCCAAAAGAAATCCACTAAATAGAGATAGATAGATCTAAAACCATTGTCCAAGCAAAGATATAACCTCAAACCAAACTCCAAGGAGGGGGATGAGCTTGAATTGGGCTGAATCCACGTTGATAGAGCTCATGAAAAGGAAGTCACCAAGTTTATAGACCTTAGGCAAGAGGAGAGTGTCGATAAGAACGTAAATTTGGTTAGGAGATTTGTGGATACCCTCTCCTGTGAAGAGTTGTACATCGTGAGACTTTCGAGCAACCAATGTTTCAATCTACAAGAACCGGGATGAGTTGAGACATGAGCTAGTGAGGGCTAAACGCAAGGATATCAAGGTAGCTCTACAAATTTTTCAATTATTTTTTCGAATGTAATGTTTTTTAATTTGTAAATTCAACAACATAACCCTACAATTCTAATCCAAAATTTCTTTTTCATAAAGATAATAATGGCTACACTACATGTGAGGTTGAGAAATGGCGGTTGGTAACAACTTTGATACCAAATAAGATGTGGAACACTCTCATACCAAGGATCTTCCCTGGCACATCATTACCAAAACAATACATCCATCCCTAAATTACATAAAAAGAGCTTACAAACAATAATGCACAGTGTCTCTATTCATGCATGTGTTGTATTTAGTACAAAAGGAAGTGCCTCTTATATAGGATTAGAACATAGTTATACTTAACTAGAAAATAGGTTGTAAAAGCTAATATTGGGGAATAATTCAAATCCCTAAAATCATGCTCAAATAAACCTACATGAGAACAAAATATAATTTGTTAATATAACAACTCGTCTCCCTAATTCTAGCTTAACTTCCTAAGTGAGTGTGAACACGACTAACAACAAGTTGGTTTGAAAATAGCCTACATTGCAAGCCAATGTGAACACACACACTCCAAAATTGTTCAGTTATACAAAATTACACTACCATCTAGGAGAAATACATGAGATTTGATCCCAAAATGAGGGCATGTAATGAAACACTTGGATTGGTTTAGAAACTTAAGTTCGAGTGCCAAGGGTAGTCCAACGTAACCACACACAAACATGTTCTATCCTTTTAGTTTACTAATTATTTTATAAAGGGTTCTAGAGGTTGTTAGGGTATTTATTTTGCTACAAGTTATTAAAGGTCATCCTAAAGCTATGTGAGCAAGAGTGACATACAATGAATATCATTTCTAAACAAGTGAAGCACATAAAAAGTTACGATCTAGATTGTCAAAGGGTCTAAACCATACATCTCTAGGTCATGATTGTATAGTTCTAGCATGGACCGTACAATAGTTGTGCGATCCTACCCCTACTCAATTTTTAGTTCCAAAACATCAATTTTAGAATCTATAGTTCTATATCCTCATATGTCACTATTCTACACATCTAGATTCTCGCCGCCCAATCTTAAACAACTAAGTTTATCTCTCCTCTCATGTATTTGAGAAAATACTTATTATTTATCAATCATTTCAATAATTTCAAGTTTGAATGCATTATTTTAATTATACATAATTGATGTTGGAATTTAATTAGACTAGTATAATCTACAAGTTACAAACCCTAACATCCTTCTAATTTTTGTGCACTTATATAACATCATAGATTTAATCGGGGTGTAAACATTTGGCGAACCTAACTCTTGAATTGAATTTATTGCTCCAAATCCTTATTGTAGTACACCATGATTCTGAATCTCATGAATCATTATCAACATTTATATTGCATGTCCAAGGATTATTTCCCTTACTCCACTCATGTTAATCAACTAACACCCCGTGATAGTAATTTTTATAGGCCTTGTGAGCATGTATATGCTGATATCTTTGCTCATTTAATTTTCAAATTCTTCCCTAATACCATACAAGGTGAGGGGTCCCATGATATGGGTGATAATCATGTTTTATTAGATGATGTTACATAACATTTTCCACATTATTTATAATAGAATCCTAACAATATAGATATTATTGTTTATACTCTTGTGATCAAATCAAAAATACTATTTTATCTTCCATAAATGATCTTAATCCTTCATCATCTAATATGCATACATCAACCATTCTTACATCGAAAGTGCATATTTCATTAGGGACTGATTAACTAAAATTAACTAAATATGTAGTATAAGGGGATAGTTAATCTAAGCTATGAACAACTATAATAAAGTAAATAAATGCAGTAAGGATAATATGTAAATTATCTAAGTAATTATGCAAAAGAAAATGCTAACCCTAATGTGTAAGAAGGAAGAGGAAAGAACTTAGCTGAATAGAAGATGCTCGCAGGACAATGTCACAATGATGAATGGAAAATATAAAAGTAGGAAAGACTATGCAGAAGTCCCAAAAAGGATGGAGTTGGAGGATTAGCTGGATTGGAGCGTCCGGAGGGGGACTAGGGCACCCACGGGTGCTCTGTCTGTAATATGGGTACCATAGTATGTGTAAAAGTTCTAAAACTAATCTTCACTAGTTCGGCAGATGGTTTGAAACCCTCGTTGTCTATCACATTAGATTCGTTGTCCCATGCTAGATGTTTCCAATAATCCAAGATGAAAGAAAGACCTATAAGACCCCAAAAATAATAAAAAACCTAAAAATAAAAATGCATATGAAGGGGTTAGACTGACCTCAACTGTCACAATGGTGGACTTACTAATTGAGCGAGCACTACTACATCTCAAACCCGATGTAGTTCTATGTGCAAGTGTGTGTGAACATGCCCTAGGTTGCTCTTGTGATAATCACACTTTGTGAAGTAGCGAGAAATAACTACGTGTAGAAAATGTAATAGAATGTGTGCATGAAATAGAATAGAATCCCCCCCTATGAAGTGTGATGCAGATGTCCTAGCCTTGTGCCTTGTGATGGAGCTATGTGGATGCAAGTGATCTCCAATGCAATAGATGGATGCAACTCTAGATGAGTGATAGTAATAAGTGATGCTAGGTCCCTCATTATGGTCTCATAAATTTATATTTATAGGGTTCTCTTGGTCTAATTTTGTAATTAACCCCAAAAGGATGACCAAAAGAAAGATAAAGATCTCAAATGACTAGAAAGAGCCCAAAAAGAGGTGGGAAAGTGTAAAAAGGACCGGGGTGCCCTTGGTGGGACTAGGGCACCACGTGCGGCCCAATCGAGGCTAAAATAACACGGAATGATAGAATCTAACTAGGGAATATGGGTACAAGAGGTCAGCAATGACGAAATAAGGTAAAACAAGATGGCCAAAAGATGAGGGTTAATTAGTAATTTCTTCACTCAAGAACCTTCTAAATAGTAGTATGAGACCGGGATAAATAATGTCTAAAGTGCATGATTTTGTGACTACATTTTTCCCCCACTTTATGTTGGTGAGTGGAAAAGCTTGGTAACATAAAGTAGACAGAGATGTGTACTTGATGCCGATGTAGAGTGATGAAGAAGGCATGTCGAAAGGACTAGACAAAGTGTGGAATGAAAAAATGCGCAAAGGAAAAAAAGGAAAAAGTGATGAAAGTGAACCTAGGGTTAAACGTGTGTATAAATACACTTGCGGTGTGTGATGTACCTGCATGGTTAGTAAAGCATGTGTTGTCACAAAGTGTTGTTGTTGACATTGTTTTTTTGTTTCCCCCATTTGAATGCTTGTTTCTCATACGGCCGATCTGTAAGGAGAAAATGATCAAGTAGTCAAATATGTATATATGTATGTGAAAACACAAAAATGTAAAATACACATGTATATGAAAGCATGTAAATGTAAAATACACAAATGAAAAAGTGTAAATAGAACATGTGCACCTGATCCATGTCAAGAAAAGAGAGTGTAGAAGGATATCATTACTATGATTTTTTGGGTGATCTCACACCATAGGTCGAAGAAGTATAGGGAGGAAATGTTTATGTCCTCTAACCTTTAACTACTTCCCTAAAATTTGTGTGAAGAGATCTCTATATGTCCTAGTTTTTGGGTGATCCGATGCCACTGGCTGAAGTAGTGTAGAGAGGCACACCCACTGTAACCTCCAAGCCTATAACTACTTCCTAGAATGCTAAGGACACCATGTCTTATAAAATCCACTGTGTATGGGGTTCGTAGACTAGTTTGAACCCACTCATATATATAACTGAACCGAACTAGTGTAGAATCTTTGTGTTAGTATGTAAAAACCCCCAAATGATGCCCCCTCTTTGGGGGTGTATGCAACATCACTGATAGGAGAAATGCGGCCCCAAAAGAAAACCAACCATGTATGTCAGACCTTGAAAAAAACCTTGGTAAAAACCAAGCTAGCTTGTAAAAACAAAGACACGCACAAACAAGAAGGCTAGCCAAAGAAAAGTGTGAAAAAACATGCATGCATATGAAAAACATGTGTAATCTACACAGATATTGAAGTAATGTAAACACCCAAGAAGACAAAGTAATCCACACAAAGTGGGTTTCAAACATGGGACATGACTCACAATGTCATAGTGAAGTAATGTAAACACATAAGAAGAAAAAGTAAGCCACACAAAGTGGGTTGCAAACATGGGACATCACTCACGATGTCACAAGACACACAAGGCCATCATGGCCATAAACAACAAAAAAGTGTGCACACCAAACAAAGGGCAAGGCCCACATACAATAACAAACAATAACAGATAATGTAACAAAAAAGTATGGAAACAAATATCCCTACATAACAAATGTTGCACATGAAGCACCTATTAGCATGTTAGAAAGATAACTAGTATGTCAAAAGCATGTATAACCAAGTAATGTAAAGTTCTAAGTATAAAATGAAACAATAACACCTGGAAGAGACAAATGTGTACATGCCCCTAGTGACCAGTGTAGGAAGGGTAGAAGAAGAACATCCATGTTGCATGTAAGAGACCTATATCTGTGATCACAAATAGAAAAATACATGAATGCACGCATGTGTGGATGATATAGATAAATGACATACAAGTAATCAAACTAGCATGTGTAATAAAGTGACCATGAACAAGAAAAAGTAAGTAAGAATAAAAGAAACCATAATATGCAATATGTTGTGGATGGGTGGAATGGAATGCAAAATGGAATGATAGGAGCTGTGTGCCCCCCGAGTGAATGGAAATTTATGCAGTGAGGTTCATTTTGTTTTCCCCCTCAACAGTCAAGAATGAACCATAAACGAGAGTGTGTCATCAGGAAATGGTCGAAGTGTGTGTTGTGTTTAACATGCTTGTGAGGAATGTGTAGGTGTAGTGATGAGATGCAACCTAGCGATGATGTGTGCATGAACCCTATAGCTGAAGCATATATCACGACTAGATGAACATATAAGTGATGATTTAGCCTAAGCGTATATCACTATAAGATGAATGGATGAGTGATGATTTATCCCTAAGCGTATATCACTACCAAATGAAAAGAGGGAGTGGTGATGTAACCTAAGGTGTATACCACTACCAAATGATAGAATAGGTGATGATTTAGCCTAAAGCATATGTCACTAGCCTAGGATTGTCACATGATGAAAGGTCAAATGATAATTGTGTGATGAATGTAAGGTCCATTTGATTTGTAAACCCTCAGTAGTTGAGTATGGACCGAGGAACTAAAGTGCATCATCGGGTAGTGAGTGTAACATGTAGAAGAAAATGTAGTGTATGTAATGATAAAATTCACCATGTGATGAGTGGAATATGGAAGTATGCATTATGTAAGATGCAACAAAAAGTGTAGTATGTGTAAAATGTAATGTATAGAATGTATGTATATAGGATAGTAATGTAGGATGTAAGATGATGTAATGCTAGACTCATATGTAATGAAGACTAGGATGATATATGATGTGTAAATGCAAAATGTCAAAATTTTGTAGACTAAATGTATAATGTATGGTGTATAACACGTGATGTGTAATGAAACACAATGTGTAATGCCTATAGTGCAATGTGTGGGGTTTTGTGTAGTAAGCCTCAAGAGTCAAGTGTGAACCAAAGCACAAGAGTGTGTCATCAGGTAATGACGACACTAAAATGTGTGATGAGTATGCCTATGTGAGGATATTGAGGGATGATAATGCAAAGAGGAGAGATGCGCTAATGTTAACATGATAGGGGGATGTGTTGGATGTTATGTCCCCAAGTGTGTGATGATGCATATATTTTTTGATAAATGATGTTGGAAACCAATAAAGAAGTGATATATGAAGGTGGTGAAATATCATAGAGAGTGTAAGATTGATTGAGTAATGGGATAAATAATGAGAAATTGTATGGTATGCATGACAAGTAGATAGATGCATGTATGTATGAGTGGTTATGTAATAGATAGATATGTTAATGTAAGGTGAAATGAGGTTCTTTATTGTAACATACCCCTCAACAATCATATAAGAACCATAAGAATATGAGTGTGTCATTAGGAGGGTAGAGTGACAAGAGTCACCTACCAAAGACCAAGTTTGCATGCGGTGGGACCTTGTTGGATAGAGTTTATAGTAGAACTATTTGGTGGTGGTGAAAGTGAAAATATATCATAAACACTAGGAGGAGGATTGGTTTCTCTGAAAAAAGGGACTGGTTGGAGCTTAGACTTGAGAGGAGGCCAAGTTGCACTAAGTTGTAAAGGAGATTTCTTAGGTGACTTGGTGATATGATAGACAAATTAATAGTAGGAGATTGTGAATTATTGTTGGTAGATGATGGACTTGGCGATGTTATAGATGGTTGAGTGGGGGTGAACTACTTGTGAGAGGTTGTTTCTTAGGAGTTGCTTGAGTAATGCTAGCCCGATGTTCATTAGATATAGGTGAGTCAAATTTAGGAGCCCAATAGGATTTATTATTTGTATTAGAATGTTGTGCAACAAATGAAATAAGGCCTTGATGCTCAAGATGCTTTATTATTCATGGAAAAGTGTGGCAATCATTATCATTATGTCCATTGATTTGATGATAATTGCAATATGGACGACCTTGATATTTCACTAACCGATAGGGAGAATAGTGATGAGTAGGTGGTAAAGTGATCAACTAATGACTAAGGAGATGAATAAGGATGTCATGTTGTTGTATTATTCTCAAATATGAGAGGCTCAGGAAATGACATGTCTTGAGGTTCAACTAGATGACATGTAGTGGACATAGATTGCATATAGGATGTAGAATGAGCACAAACATGTGATTGAGAAGCATCCTTAAGTTGTTGAATTTCAGATCTAAGGGATGTAATGGTTGATTCCATAGCCTTAAATTTATCTTGAAATAAAACATGTAAATATTGAATTGAGTCTAATAGGGGTTGATTAGATTGAGGAACACTAGGACTAGGGTCATCAAATAAATGATCGAATAGAGGACTTATTTCGTGTGGTGGCGTATTGTCATCAAGATAGATGGTGTCTAAAGATTTTTGTAAAGCATCTTGGAAATGGGGATATCTCTTAAGTAAATCAGATAAAGAAACTTGACCCATGATAGAGGAAAAATGAGGATCCTAAACGTGAAGATCGAGTATGGGTTCACCAAAATGATTAACTAAAATTAACTATGTAGTATAAGGGGATAATTAATCTAAGCTATGAACAACTGTAATAAAGTAAATAAATATAGTAAGGACAATATGTAAATGATCTAAGTAACTATGCAAAAGGAAATGCTAACCCTAATGTGCAAAAAGGAAGAGGAAAGAACTCAAATTGAATAGAATATGCTCACAAGACAATGTCACAATGATGACCGAAAAATCTAGAAGCGGGGAATTATTATGCATAAGTACCGAAAGGATGGAATGGAGGATCTAGCCATAGTGGAGCACTCGGAGGGGGACTAGGGTGCCTACGGGCTCTCGGTCTGTAATCTGGCACCTTTGGTTTGTGCATAAGTTCTAAAATTGATCTTCACTGGTTTGACAAATGATCCGAAACCCCCACTATCCGTCATCATCAGATTTGTTTTCCTCCACCGATGTCACCAATAATCTAAGATGAAATAAAGACCTGCAAGAACCCAAACCAAACATCAAACCCTAAAAATAAAAATGCATATGAAGGGGTCAGAACTTGACCTCAACTTCCACAATGGTGGACTTACTAACTAAGCATTGTACTACATCTTAGACCTTGATGTAGTTCTATGTGCAAGTGTGTGTGAACATGCCCTAGGTTTCTCTTGTGCCAGTCACACTTTGTGAAGTAGTGAGAAATAACTACATGTAGAAGATGTAATAAAATGTGTGAATGAAATAGAATAGAATCCCCCCCTATGAAGTCTGATGCAGATGTCCTAGCCTTGTGCCTTGTGATGGAGCTATATGGATGTAAGTGATCTCCAATGCAATAGATGGATGGAACTCTAAATGAGTGATAGTAATAAGTGATACTAGGTCCCTAATTATGGTCTCATAACTTTATATTTATAGGGTTCTCTTGGTCTAATTTCATAATTAACCCCGAAAAGGCCAACCACAAGAAAGATAAAGATCTCAAACGGCTAGAAAGAGCCCAAAAAGAGGTGATAAAGTGGAAAAAGGACCTAGGTTCCCTTGGTGTGACTAGGGAACCCACAAGTGCCCCAAGTACTAATATGGACACACCAATCGAGGCTAAAATAATGCGGAATGACAAAATCTGACTGGGAATATGGGTGCGCAGAGGTTGGCAATGAAAAAATAAGGTAAAATAAGATGGCAAAACATGGGGGTTAATTAGTAATTTCTTCTCACAAGAACCTTATAAATAATAGTAAGAGACCAAGATAAATAATGTCTAAAGTGCATGATTTTTTTACTACAGGGACATCTAATACTCTACTTCATAGTATTACCATGACTATTTTTATGACCACCACTATTCCTACATATCTTATCTACACTCATAGTACTTCACATGATTTATCTTATAACACACAGGATGTCGAATCACTTGTTCATACTTTGCAAGCTCAAATCTTACAACTACAAGAAGGCCCGTATGATTTTTCTCATACTATATATTCTACTCAACTACTTCATAACCCACTTTTACTTGAAGTGTCTTCATACCATTTACTTATTGGTTTTGTTTCTCCTAACAAGCTTAGCTATAATGGTAAGGGAGATCCTGAAGAGCACCTCCACACATTTCATGTTATTTTCTTGGACTAGTCTTCTAATGATATTTTTTACCAAGTTTTTTCCTAAAGTTTCAAATATTTTTCCTTACAATGGTTTTATGATCTACTCATGTAGTTTGTAAGGACATTCACTCCTATGGTTAATCATTTCATCTAACAATTTTCTATCAACATTTGTGAAAAATTATATTATTCTCAAATTTCTAAAATGTGACAAGTTCTAATTAGCATACCAATGATTATGTTTACTAATATAAGACTACACTTTCCAAGATCAACAATATGTTGGATGAAACTAGATTGCAATATATTTTCAATCAAAGTATCCTTATTCATTTGGGGAGTCAATTATTTTTGACAAGTTTCATTCATACGATCATATTTTTCATATTTTGAAAGAACAAAAGCTAAGCTCCTTAACATGAATAAGCTCAAATATGTTTCTCATCCTCCTAGAAACTCTACTCACAAATTTCAATCCAAGTCTATTTTTAATACCAAGGCTACCAATGATAAACCTAAAAATAGAACCACAATCAATATTGTGTCCTAACCTATGAAGTTACAATTACAACCTTATCGATGGAAATTCACTCATTTACCTTATGCACCACAAAAATTTCTTCAAAAATTACTTGAGTGTAACCTTATATCTCTCCCTCCACAACTTGAGGTTGATATAAGTGCAACTCTTGGTAAGATATTTGATGTTAATGCTCATTGTGGTTATCATCGATGTATTGTTCACTCCACAAATAATTACTTTAAAATTTTTAATGTCATATATAATCTACTTGATGTTGGTACTATCGAATATGAGACTACACCTAAACCTAAGCCTACTAATGCTAATACAAAACTTTTGGTAGAAAATGATGCTATTAAAACTACCCCAAAATTCCACACTACTTACCATGTTGTCACACCTCTACCATCTTACGATTACATGTTTTAGGTCATGATTGGAATTATTTTCACCATGACCCCCTCACTAGTTATTACTTTTGATAGTATTAATATGGCACATGAGTTAATTTCTAATACACTATACATCCCCACTTCAGTTGACTGATGTCCTATATGTAATGTTTTAATTGATATAACTACCCCATAATATGGGAACTTTTACATTACTACGCTCTATTGGGTACACGAAGAATGATATCGTCATTAATCCTTAAACACATCAGAATCTTGTACTCCCCTCATAATTGAATTCACTACCTTTGACCTTACATTCTTATTGGTCTCTTCTCTTACATCATGTGATGTGAGTTTAGGTTGTTCTAGGCTTTGTACCATGGCTATACCTTCCATTTTGCACTAATGTTATTTCATTTTGATAATTAGTTTCCATTAATATGGAAATACAACCACTATCCCTAGTGCCAATAAAACTATATCTTCATCTACTATTTCTCATTATATATATTGTATTAATTCTATGCGTAGGTCTCCTTGTCATTCACCTACACATACTACTCATCAGAAAAATCTCCTAGATATTTGACTTAAGAATATTCTATGTCCATTACCTCTCATGGGTCATCCTACCCTAGCTCTCATATGATACATATTAGATTTGACATGAATCATCCGTGAGAATCCTTTGTATTTTATGACACTTGTGAGGCTGGTGCACCCTCCACAGTCAAGTTCCATATGCCTTTCCATGAAGCCCTCATCTAGTAGCTCTTGCATTGTCCCCTTTCTTATACATATCTATTTTCAAAACATTGCAAAAACATTCAACTAATCACATGATACAAAACATTCAAAATTAGAAAAAACACAAAATTAAGATCTTTTCTAGTTTTCTTGGATAACTTATTACTTTCTACATGATTCTTATGACATCAAGATTTGAAAGATAACATATGTATTCTTTATACACTTGCGTTCACGAAATATCTTAAGCTTAATGTAAGAAATTCACATATTGTTACATGATTACATGAGTCATTCTAGTTCCTTACACTACTCTCTTCGGAACATCCCTCCATGATATACAAGTGATTTTGTTTCATTATATGTTAGTTTACACCTTCTTCATCATGCTTGATTACATGCATAATATTTATTACTACCTATTAGATCAACTAGACTAACACGTGTCTTATGCAACGATAACTTATCTTTCTATATATGTTTTTATTATTACTGTTTTATACACTTGATTCATATGTTGTTGTCATTACCTAGTTATGCAATTTCATTCCTTAACTTCTTACTATGTGGATTCAATTGATGATATTATCAGATTACGATGCTATGATTATTTTCTTTGAATGGTCTAAGGGCCTTGCTTGTCTTGTGATACCATGTGCATTCTATGTTTGTGGATTTGTGCTTATTTTGTGTGTATGCACTTGTTTCTTTGACTATGACACATTGTTCCTCCTACTGTGATTGTTTTGTGACACGGTGGATGTCCCATGTTTATGGATCCATGCCTTCATATGACTATGCTTATACACCCTCTTTCTTACTTGAGTGTACACTCTTGTTTCTATTATTCTACTCCTGCTAGCTTACAATACACTTAGCTTATACTATTATGATTACACTACTATTTTTATTATGTATTTTGATATGTTTACTATATTATTTCTATACTTGTTTTAATATGGAGTAGGACATGATTTTTATTTTTATTTGTTATTACTAGTATTTCAACACATGTGTTATTATTTGTTGCTTGTTGCATGTTACTTTTTCTCCACATAATATTTTCCACCATGCATAACCCCTTTTGTAGGTACATGTATCAAAACTATGTACCATCACAACATTCTATGTGATCCTACACATATTATCAAACATATGGAACAACGGTACACATCAGTTCTTTTGATCTACGTTCTCAAATATTTTATTGCATGTGACTTAAAAGAGGGGGCATTCATTAAGATGTTTTTATAGATTCATACAAACTACATAATGCAATAAAAAAATTTCATAGGGCTCAAATCCTTAGAAAATGTGACAAATATTGAAATGTGGTAGAATTCAAACATGGTTGAAGCCATAAAGCATAATCAAGACCATGGTATAGTCTTGACCATTTCATACATTCCTAGAAATGGGGAATATTTACTTAATGTTTCAATTTCTACATATTTTATAATCTATTTACATGATTCAAATACAATTATATATATAGATGATACGATTTAGGGAAAGTTACATGGGGTATGAGTACTTCATTCCTTCTCCATGACATTATTAAGATGCATTTAAAAAACATGGCTTGGGGGTATGGACCTCCTTCTCCCCTTCAAAGTTTCAAAATTCTATATGATTAATTCAATCATGGTAGGAAATTATAGGGGCATAGAAATTTCCATTCCTTCCAAGCTCTGATTTTTCAAGTTCATAAAAATTAGGCCTAGATTCGTCTACAATGGTGTCATTTGTGGGTTTAGTGGAAAGTTTCAAACAAAAGCTAAGAGTTTCGTAGACTGATCTTTCCTATTCTCTCACTAGATTCCCAACTATGGAAAGTGTCAAAGTAAAACCAAAGGCTTCGTAGACTACTCTTTCCTCATCTCTCACTGAAATTCACAAATAAGAAGGTGTTAAAGCACATGTGTTATTCATAGTCTAAATCCTTCCTCTTATTTACTATCTCCTATGAAACAACATTAGGGATTGATTAACCCAATCCCCATAAATATCCAAAAGAAAATTTTAAGTCTCTGAGGCATGAAAAAATGGGAGTTCCTCCCTCCGCAAAATGAACATGCATATTCCTTCCATGTTTTACATATCCTTTACCTACTTTTTGTAATATTCAAAGTTACAAGAAATATCCATATTTTTGAGTTAAAGTTTAGATTATATCATAGAAATTTATTATAATTTGTGTTTTAGGTTTCATCATGGAGCATGTCAACACCAACACATCGAGAATCCCTTTCAATGAAGGTAAAGTGTGTGTGCACATTCAGATGTGCTTTTCCTTTAAGCATGCAATTTTCAATCACACACTTAAAGTGGGGAAAATATAGACATTAAAATATGGTAAATTTTTCTTGTGTAATGTAAAGTTGTTAGCATAGGTCCCTAGGTCGTGACATTAGGGATTTCAGTAGGTTGTAGTCTAGATTAATTCATATTCAATTCATTTAAACAATACACATAAGAATAACTAGGGCTTAATTCACACTTACACAATAACTACTTGAGGGACATAATTCAAGGAGGGGAGAGACAATGAATGGGAAAATGCATGAAACAAACATGAACAATTAATACTCAATCAAACACAAAAATATTCAAAATGGAAGGAATTAAGATAGATTTCCATTAGAACCAAAATCAACCTCATGCGCATAGCGTTTACATAATTTTATACATCATGAGGTGAATATTGAATTATCAGTCCCTTTATCTTCTTCTCATACAAAAGGAGGATCTTCACATTCTCTATATATCCACGAAATCCCTATATCTTCTATCATTTCTATAATCAAAATTATGCATTACAATGGGATTGTGCAATCATGAAAAATATATTCATGTCCCCCTTTTTACATTATAACACTTTCCCATAAGTAAATCGTTATCTCATCCCAACAAAAATGTTTCTTCGATGATCTAGAAAGTTTCTTTTGATTTTATTTATAAATTGTGTTAAATATTGATTACACTACGCATTGTGATACTCTACTCGCAGTTGGCACAAAGGACTTCGTTTACTAGTTTTCATCCTCTACGCACTAGTTAACCGCCATTTTGGGTTTTCAATTAAGTAGTCTTTCCAATAGATTTCACTTTTGGGTTTTTAATATGCAAAAATACCTCATAGACCTCCCTTATGGGTTTTCAATTTATGTAGGCGTGCTTATAAATACCAATCAAAATATCACACTTATACTTCAAAAAAATTATATTACCTATCAAAAAATTAGTTACTCCTTGTCCTTATGGATACAATTTGGGCTGCTTAGGTTTTTATGGCTGACTACGTGGAGTGAAAGGTTGTGGCTACATTAAGAGAGATAATTAAATTATGCAAAAAGCAATATGTGGTAGGACATACCATGGGGTATTCATCATTATTTTTTTATGGGGAGAAATGTTTCCAAGTCCCCCTTTTATATGTTCTAGTCTACGAGTACCTCATTCACTCTGCCAAAGTAAATATGCAACTGTGATAATTCTTGTGTGAATTTATGAAAAACATATTTTCTTGCATTATCTATAGCTTTCCCATGGAGAGTGATGCCATTATGGATGTCATGTTGAATTGTTTCAAATCAATCCTACATTTTTTAGCTTTAACTCTAGTAAATGTGTTGGACAATGTATTGTCTTGCTTATATCGTAGTCTATTACCAACATTGTCTCTAGTTTGCAAGGACATTTGTAACACCTTTTCCATCTCTTCATCATTAGATCCAGTCAACATTTTACCTTGCATTATCTTTCTCATATCTATATTTGTTTTTTTATCATATATTGTGTTATGCAGCCAAGTGTTCCAATCCAAAAGTTCAAAAGCAAGTTTCTTTAGTTGCAATTTTGCCTATTACAACATCTTGTTATATTATTTCAAGAGGATCTCTACATGCTTCATCTCCTTCTTGGTTTGGGCCACTTATGCTATGAGATTCACACAATCACATTCTCCATATTTTCCACTAGCTTTCCTATGAGAGTGGTTAATTGCATTTGTTCACTCATTACTTTCTCACCTATGGTATTGGTGACAAACTATGGGTAATTGTCTTCAATTTTTCTTTGATATTGTGTAGAGCCATTTCTAATGTTACTTTCTATATTACCTTTGAAGTGTGGCTAATTCAACATTCACATACAATGTATGGATACCTTCAATCTATGTTTGCAATGACAACTTCTCCAAATACACTTCATCGATGCTCACCAATTCTTGAGAAGTGGTAGCTTGTGCACTATTTATGAAATTTGGGGGGATACCATGCAAACATGTGATGAGGGGAGGACCAAATTACATATCCATGTTGGCACAATAGATTGCAATTCCCACCAAATTTTTACGTGTCCCCTTCCTCATTTTCTTCTAAATATGATTGTTCAAAACTTGATGTTCTAGATTCTATAACACTTACTAGAAGTAGTTGTGTAGTACTTGATTATGCATGCTTTGCTTCTACTTTTTGTTGTGTTTTTTCTTCCTTTGCACTGGATTGTGGTGTTTCCTTTTCCATGACCTTTTTTCTTATGCCTCTGCTATCACAATTGCTTCCACAATGCTATGTGCATCCTTGACCTTCTACTCTTGTTCTTCCTTGTCCCTTACAACCTTTTTAAATTGTATTATGTTTCTATTTTCTTTATTTTTCTATTTTCTATCTTTCTCTTTCTGTTTGTCTTCTTCTTTCCTCTTTCTATCTTATGATTTATTCCCATCTTCTTCTCTCTTGTTTTCTTCTTCTCTCTTGTTTTATCTATTTTTGATTTTTATTTTTCCTTTTCCTTGGCCTTGGATTCTTCTTCTATTTTTTATGCTTATCCTCTTCTTTCCTTTTCCGTTCTTCTTCACGGTTCTTTTCTTCACTATATTTCTAAGCCTCCACCCATGTAGTTTTACATTTTTTTGCTCTACCTCTTACTTATTGCTCTTTATTTCTTCCTCATATTGTTGTGTTTTTTACCCTTGTATATTCTTCTTATTAATTATGTTTTTATTCCTACTAGTGTTGCTTCCCTACATCGCTAGATTGTGTAGATGCTACACTATGCTTTGGGAGTAGTTACACAATGAGATTTATGGATAGTGTAAGTTGTGCATACATTTATTCTTGTATGTCATGCTTTGGAGGAGTACTTAAGTATTTTGGAGATGGATGAGGAGAGGGTGTACGTATTTGGTGTGTGGCATATTTTGGAGCATCCAATTTCATTCTTTTTTTTTCACATTGGCTTTCTACATCTTATGTGTACATTCATCTCTTTCATGCACATCTATTTTCTCTACTTGTGTGGGGGATTTTTGCACTATCTCTTTTTGTAAAAATTAATCCCTTATGTGTGTGTTAACTCCCCACCTTGGAAGAAATGGTTCCCCTTATGATGGTGATCTGTGCACTAGTTTGAATGGGGTAGTGTCTGACCCCCATTTCTTGTTAGTTGTCATTAGGAGTTCCTCCTCCAAATCTCACAATTAAACCCCTTGTAATAGTTGTTTAACTTTGAGATCAAATCTTATATCCTTGAGTCCTTGAATGATGTTCATCAAAAGTTACTCCTGCATGATATCTTCATAACCTACGTTGATCATGTGAGAGTGTGGCATGTATGGAAGCTTCACCATCTCTTCAAGACTTATTTTTTTGGTTCATCATTTGTGCTTTTCACACTAATTTCCATGGGAACCATTCTCTCTCTTTGGGAAGGTACATATTTGTGGAGCCGGCTATCTTGGCAACAAAATCATTGGGCCCCACCGCATGCCCCCATACATGCCCATCCCATCCATGCGCAGGTGGGACCCACTGTGGTATACACAAAACCCAATAGTTAGATTTTTTTGGTTTTGTGGTATACACACATGTGTATACCACCAAAAAATATGTGATTTGAACCCATGACCTCTCACATACAAGTGCACATGCCTACCAATCCATCTAGCACCTATCATATGCTACCACTTGATTTCATTTGTATTTATTTTGATGTTTCCCAAAATGTGTGTATACCACATCCGGTGGGCCCACCTATGCATGTATGGGATGGGGCATGTATGGGGGCATGCGGTGGGGCCCAACAATTTTGTCGCAAGGATAGCCATAGGCCATATTTATGCCCATATCTCAAGTGAAATTGTGTGCACTTTGTTCCTTACAACTTTCATCTTCACAAAATCTAGGTCAGAAAACCAAGCTAAAAATTTGGGATCAATTTCCACCCGTGATTAAGTTTTTAGATCTTGCGTAGTGTACTTTTTCCTTTCCTTTTGTCTTCTTTTTTACCAGGGTTCCATTTACTCCATGGATTGAGCTTTATCCTATTTTTTGTAGTTTTTTATTTATAGCCCTCAACAGTTGATATTTTTATGACCATAACATGCCCCTAATTTTTCAACAAACGTAGGGGACCCACTTGAAACTTTAGGAAAATTATCTTAGGAAATATGAATGTTAAGTTAAATAAAATCTGATATAGGAAGTCCAAAGAAACCCTAAAATACTCAAGGTAAAAATGCACAGATAGAAGATGAATATCTATTCAAATATGCATGTTTTTGGGAAATGTATAGGACTTGTTTCTTAAACTTATGTATTTTTTATTGCTTTATCAATAAAGTCATCTCGAGCCCTATCCCCATAGAGATAGTATCTAGTTGTTAGTTATAGTTCTTTCCTTGATCTATGGTATTGACTAGTTCTTTCCTAGATCTATGGTATCAATAGATCCTTGATGTCTAGTTCTCTCATAAATCTATGGACTTGACTAGTTCTTTCCATGATTTATGGCTTGATCTACGACCTTGATGGTTCTTAGATTGTTATTCCTTTCCTATATAAGCAAGGCCCATTCTCATTGATTTCATTGAGTTCCATAATAATATATGATATCTTTCGCTAATTTGTTTGGAAAGGTTTATGTAAAGTTATTTTGGCGAATTGCTTTCATCTTATCGATCGTGATGTTTGATTAGCATCTTGTTTTATTCTATTTTAGTGAAAACTAAAATAAATAGTAGAGAGCATATTATTGAAAAACTTGTATCTTTTGATCGTAACTCCGTTTTGAGTGTCATTTTTGCTCTTTTCATTAGAAATATTTATTTTCGAATAGCACTATAATTATAAAGTGCCATATTGAACACGCACTCATTATAAAGTGCTAATATTTGGCGGGCTCTTGTTTTATTGTTTGGGGGTCTTGTTGCATTGCTTGGTTCTTATATTTCTTTTGGTGATTTTTTGAGGATGTCATCTTTATCTACTTCGCATTAGATCATGTTGAGCCATTAACAACACATAATTACCACACATGGAAACCAAGAATGAAAACAATAATTAAGCGGAAAGGATTATGGGCTTTAACTTCTTCAGAACAACCAGTGTTCACTAGAGAATATGAGAAATTTCTATACCAAGAAAATTTGATGAGTGTATGGGTTTGATAGGAACTTATGTAAGTGACAGTCTTTTTTTCATTTGGAGAAGTGTGACTCTCCTTTTAAAATATGGGAGAAATTGGAGGATTTATTTGGTAAGGTGGATCATATGAGAGCCATGCAACTTGAAATTGAGATCACCTCTCTAATCCTAAATATTTTCCAACAATTATAGACTATCTTACCAATTTCAAGAATTTGTTGACACAATTGAAGGGGAGTGGAAGAGATAAGAAAGATGAAGAGTGTGTTTACTTGTATTTACTTGATTCTATCCAAGTTGAGAGGACCATTCCAAATTTTTTTTTCTACCTTTTCTCTAGAATGGATGCCTTAGGTGACACCTTCTAAATGCCTAACTTAGAAATATTTTGTGAAAGAATTACTAGGGAAGAATCCAAATTATCTCACATCGAGTCTTCCACCTCTCAAAATGCATTAGTTGTATCTAATCCTAAGGGCACGGAAAACCAAATAGTAAAACCAAATCCACACCTTCTCCATCTCAAAATGCTCCTAAACCCAAAGAAAACAACTCAAAACCCAAGGAGTCTTCTACATCCAAGAATAAGTCTAGTTGTTCATGCTCTTTTTGGGGGTAGTAATCATGAAGAAAATTGGTGTTATAAGCGAATGCAAGCCTTAGAGGATGCAATCAAGAAACACAAAATTTCTATCTCCACTCCACCTCCTTCTAATCAGCATGGAAAAACACTTAATGTTGTTGAAGATCTCAGTCACCACTTGCAGACAATTGGGTTATAGATTCTGGTGCTTCTCATCACATGACTTCTTCTAAGGAGTCTTTTGTTTCTCTAGGTTTGAGTTCTACTTCCAAAATTGAGGTTGGAGATTCTTCCTTTCTTTCTGTTGAGGGAAAAGGTGATATACAACTTGATGGTGGCAATATCTAAGATGCACTATATGTTCCTAACATCACTACAAATTTTCTTTCTGTATATCAAATTTGTCATTCTGGTCAAGGGAAAACAATGACTTTTACACCACATGGGGCAGAAGTAAGAACTTTGTTGGAGCCTTATTCACTTGTTGCTCAAGGTATTGTTGATCATAGTTCAAGACTATATCACTTTGAGGGTTTTGATGACACTTCTTCTATAGGGATAGGATTGGTTTCTCATTTAGATTCAAAGAGTAAGCTTTGGCATGAAAGATTTGGACATCTCAATTATAGATATTTGAAGGAGTTGAGCACTCATGGTATGGTAGATGGTCTTCCTAGAGTTTCTTGTCTTGAGGGAGTTTGTCATGGTTGTGCATTAGGGAAACAACACCAAGATCCTTTTCCTAAGAATTTTTCTAAGAGAGCTTCTTCACCACTTGAGCTTGTGCATAGTGACTTGATGGTTTTTCCTACCCCATCTTTCAATGGAGATAAGTATGCACTTATATTTATTGATAATTTCTCGAGGCGTACTTGGGTTTATTTTCTCAAGTAAAAAGTGATGTTTTTTCACACTTCAAAGTCTTCAAGGCTTTTGTTGAGAAACAATCTTCTAGTAGCATAAAGAACCTTCATACACTGATAATGGGGGAGTACTTCAAAGAATGAGTTTTCTGAATTTTTGGTAACTCAAGGCATTATTCACCAGCATTCTATTCCTCATACTCCACAAAGTAATGGATTAGCAGAAAGGAAGAATAGAACTTTGAAGGAAATGGATAACTGTATGATGCATTCTAGAGATATACCTCTTATCTATTGGGCATAAGTAGTTGATTGTGCTAACTATATTCGAAATCACACACCACACAGAGCACTTGAGCATTTGACTCTAAAGGAAGCTTGGTCCAACACTAAGCCAAATGTCTCATTTTTTAAGTCTTTGGGAGCCATGCTTGGGCCTTTGTGCTAAAGAAGAAAAGGAAAGCTTTGGATAAGAAGAGTAAACCCTTGATCTTTGTAGGGTATTATGAGGACATGAGAGCTTATCGTCTTTTATATCCTGATATACATGATGTTCTTTTTCGAACACATGTTCATTTTGATGAGAATTTCACTCCTCATGATTCTTCTTCTTCCATTTCTTCTTCTTCTTCATCTCATCTTGAGGATCCTTTCTTTGAGGAGATTGATGAGGAGGTTATAGATGCCATTGAGGATCCTATTCCCACCGATGTTTTCTTTATTCCTAAGTGGGCTCGTACTATAGATTTTGAGGAAAACCTTTCATAGAGAATCTTCCACCCACTAGGCATCATCACACACATTCTATAGGTTCTGGAATTTTGTGTTAGGAAATTTTGAGGATCCACAATCTTTTCAAAGGCTTATGGGATACCGAGTCGGATGATGCAACGATGGCATTTGAGTATTCTTCTTTAATGAAGAATCATACTTGGGATTTGGTATCTCTTCCTAAAGGAAGAAAGATGGTTAGGTGTAAGTGGGTATACCAAACCAAATACGCAGCTGATGGGTCCATTGACAAGTATAAGGCTCGTCTTGTTGCAAAGGGTTTTTCACAAGTCGAAGGTATTGATTACTCTGAGACTTTTGCACCCGTTGCCAAGATGGATTCTATACGCCTTGTACTTGCTATTGCTGCATCACAGGGGTGGCCCGTATACCAGATGGACGTGAAGAGTGCCTTCTTACATGGAGATTTACAAGAGGAAATATACATGAGCACAACCTGCTGGATTTGTTCAAGATTCTTCTCTTGTTTGTCGCTCAAAGGTCTCTCTACGGTCTCAAACAAGCCCTCGGGCTTGGTATGAGAAGATGGATTCTTTTCTTCTATCTACTTGGTTTTGTTCATTGCCACTTTGATCATACAGTGTATCTCTAACATGTTGGTGAGGATATTATGATACTTGTCTTGTATGTTGATGATTTGTTACTTACTGGAAGCTCTTCTTCCCACATTTAGAGTATTTAGAGGGATCTTTCTACACATTTTGACATGACATATCTTGGTCATTGCATTATTTCCTTGGTTTGCATAGATTTCTTAGATAGATTCAGGATTCATTTGAGTCAACAAAAGAACACCCATGATCTTCTTTGGCACTTTGATATGGCTGATTGTAAGCCAAGTCCATCTCCTTTTCAGTCTGGAGTTACTCTTACATCCACATGTACCACACCACTTTGTGATCCTACATTGTATAGGTAGTTGGTTGGAAGTCTCATGTACTTGACCCATACTTGCCCTGATATTTCATTTGCAGTAGGGCTTGTATCTTGGTTTGCACATTCTCCTCATAATAGTCACCTTGTGCAGTTGCTAAAAAATATTTTGCGCTATTTGAATGGCACTTCCCACTTTGACCTACACTACACTGGGGGCTCTACTCGCTGGTTGGGTATACAAATTTAGATTGGGCAGTTCTATTGATGACAGTGTTCCACTTCTAGCTATCTTTTCTGTCTTGGTTCTTCTCTAGTTGCTTGGGCATGCAAAAAACAACAGGCTATTACACTTTCATCTTCAGAGGTAGAGTACAGGGCAGCAATTACAATGAGTTAGCAGATTCTTTGGCTTTGCCAGTTATTGATAGAGTTTGATTCCCATAGGATTCACTGACTGTACTTTGGTGTGACAACCAAAGTGCAATTCACATTTCTCGCAACCCAGTTGAGCACCAACGGACCAAGCATATTGAGATACACATCCACTTCATTTGTCAGCACATTCAGATGGATTTCTTTGCTTGAGTACATTCTGACTCAACAGCAGGTTGCACGAAACATCTTTATGAAGCCTTTTGCATCACCTCGCTACCTTGAGTTGCGTGGAATGCTTGGGGTTTCGGAAGTTGTTCTTGGGGGTGTTCGTGAGAACATCTTCCTTCTTCTTCTTCTTCTTTCTCTTTCCTTCTAGTAGGATTCTTTCCTTCTTTTGGTTCAAGATTTCTTCATGGATATATTGTACATGAGTACCTCATCAGGCCTAGTTGCTGGGACTCATACTGTGGACATGCCACTTCTATTTTGGCCCCTAGCTTCACTTGAGGGGGGGTGTTAGAGTAGGTATTTACCTTAGCTCATGTTCACCTAGGTACATTATTTACCTTTATTGTATTTATCCTCACCCACTTATGTGTGTGGATATTTATTTTTATTTATTTAGATATTAGGAGATATTATCTAGTTGTTAGGTATAGTTATTTCCTTGATCTATGGTATTGACTAGTTCTTTCCTAGATCTATGGTATTGACTAGATCCTTGATGTCTAGTTCTCTCATAAATCTATGGACTTGACTAGTTCTTTCCATGATTTATGGCTTGATCTACGACCTTGACTGGTTCTTAGATTGTTATTCCTTGCCTATATAAGCAAGGCCCATTCTCATTGTATTTCATTGAGTTCCATAATAATATATGATATTGCTGCTCATTTGTTTGCAAAGGTTTATGTAAAGTTATTTTGGCGAATTGCTTTCATCTTATTGATCGTGATGTTTGATTAGCATCTGTGTTCTTGGCTTGGCACGATCTGGTTATCATTCCTTTTAAGTTCGATAGAGGGAGGCATTGAAGTTATATGGATCACCCTCACTATATGGTAGGGGGGCATCTACATTTCTAGCTACGAGAGGAATGGGGAAATAAAGGCCATACCACCTGCATTCCTTGCATTTTATGGGTATGTGATAATGTTTATGATGTGCAAGAATGATGGAGTGTTGGAGTCTTCAAAGCCCAAGTAAGTTGAAGAAACGTGTAAGGACATGTATATGTCTTGAGTATACCTTATAAATAGAACATCAACTTTAATTTACAGAAGACTTGCATTCATAGACTCATAATATGCCAATTCATTACAAGTGGCAATGATCGGTTCTACAGAAGTTGCGAGTTACAATTGGAGTTCTAAGTTTCTCCTAAAGCATTTACACCGATACTTTCTAAGTGTCTTTCATCGGTCATAAATAACAGTTACACATGATCTTTAAATTTGATAGCATATGTTAATGGATTAAATAACACCCTAATGGATGCAAAATGCATGTATTAGTTTTTCAAGTTCTTTCGTGAATGGCACACATGCCAATATTTCAATGAAATTACGTAAATGACTACACTGATGTTTGTCAAGAGTTATACAAATAGGAACACCCTGATGAATGTCATGTGTTACACATTGGAATATTTGTAAAGACAAACTTAGATTAGGAAAATTACATAGGATGCTAACATCTATTATGGACAAGTGTCGCACCATTAAAACGTAATGTAGAATAAAATTTCAAATTAGAAAGCCAAGTCATTCCATTAAAATCCATAAGTCTCGCTTGATCATTAATGATCTTAATGACACACATCAGTTGATAATGCCGACAAATTTGACACACAAACACAACAATAAAAATACTATAATAATTTTCTTCTTGGCTTACATTGTTGTATACATGACACCACATGGGAACGATTTGGGTAATTCAACATCGCACAAGACATTTATACCAGCATGGACCAAGATGCATCACAAGGTGAGAAGTGATTGGCTTCACAAGGGAAGACGACACACATAACCAATTCTACCTAAGAGGCTTACATAGGGGAGAGGTCATCATTGTAACTACCTCTTATCCCTCCAAGAAGGGATCATGGATAGCCTTTTGTTCCTCCAAATCACACACACATCAACTTCGAGAGGCCCCATTTCTCCTATAGCATAACACACTCTTATACCTCCACTAAGACTAACCACGAATCCCCTTGTTTCCTCCAAAAAAACACACACTTCTCCCTTATTCTTCCTTTCACTAGCTACACCTTATTCCTCCAATAAACAATGATGAAACCTCACCCCAACATGAAGACAACAAAACCACATGATACACATGATGCAAATCATACCTCCATTTCCCAATGATAAGGAACAAACAATGATCACATTTCCAAATGATGAAGCACAACAACAATCCAACCACATTACAAAATTATAGATAGGACCTTCCCACGACATGACACTTTCATGACTATTTATTTATTACAACCATATTTCAATAATCAATCTTAATGGATTGGAGAGTACTTGATACATGAACATACATTCTTTTTCCTTTTTCTAAATTTTTTTATATCTTTTAACATTTAACTTAAGGTGTTTTTCATTGAATCTGGATCATATACATTGTTGTAATTACTTGTTTAACTTGTTTGTTAATAGGGTATTTGGTATGCTCATGAGACTACTAGTCCTTGTCCTAGGGGTTCGTCTCTAAGAACATGATTACATGGTTTCACATCATACATTCATTACACAATAGGAAATATGGGATAACAAGAGGGAATATTCCTTCATTTAAAAGGTTAAGATTCACATTAAAGTTTACACGACGTGGATTCCATTTCTCACCACAAGATGGATTAAACACGTTACATGAAAGATTTAAATTTCACTTTTCTCTAGAACATCATCTCATGGTTACCTTTTCACAAACTATTCATAAATTAAAAAAGTTGTTAAGTTCAACAATTAACTCTTACTATTGTATCATAAAACCCAAATGATAATTGAAATTGGGTATGGAATTCATTTATAACCCCAACTCCTAAAGATGACTTTCAAAGGGTAGATGATGATCTTTTCCACCTAATCCCTTCATTCTACACATGTACCAGTCTAAGAGGGTTTTGAATTATGTTTAAAGTTGGGTTCCCATGGAGTACTAACTTAAGATAAAAAATTCTCCTTGCTACACACAAATACCAATCCTAAGAGGAAGCCTCATACTCTAGACAAAGTTTAACTATTACCATTCCTAACTGTCGGGTTCGTGACCATGTCACTAAGCATACAAGTTATGATGATAATCTCAAACTTGGGCTCTCATTTCCTTAAGCTATAAGGTGTCATCGAGTATAATGATATAGGTTCACCTTAAGGTTTTAGTTTTCTACATTATGAAGGATCACATGAGAAGGGTAGTCATGCGAGGGTTTTATACTAAGGTTGATTGTTTTATTTATATTTCTTTCCTACATTTTCAAGGTAAATAACACAACACACCAGAGATTTAATCATCAATTTCACATTGAAAATGCACTATAAGATGTCAAATTCAAATTTATTTAGCATATATATCCAACTTTTACTATACATAATTCTGAGTCAATGTGACACCCATGGTTAGATGCACATTTCCTAAACACCCTTAAAGTCCTAAAACTCATACATGCTACAAAATTTCAATAATAAACATTTCAATACATCACAAAATGTTGGTCTAGTCTCTACAATTTCATTATTTCAAATAGCATGAAAAATAATATTTTTAGTGACACTTCACTTCCTCCATGTCTCGGTACCTACAACCATTGCATGAGTGGTCGCATAAATGCTTGGCATGACATCCACCTAAATCTAACATAATTAAAATTTATAGTTTTTCATTTACATAATCGAAATAATTCATACACCATTAGAGAGGGTTAGGAATATATAATAATTTCATTGCACTTCATTTCTTAATTTAGGGAGGAGAGAGAAAATGATAGAGAAGAGAGAAACACTATTTTTCCAAAAGTCAAATTTCATGCAAAAAGCCACAAGATAGAGTTTCATACAATTATTTATAAGTGTCAATAATTTTTGCCACGGTTTGCTAACTTGATTAGGGTCCTACGGTCTTCTTTTACATTTTCCTACTAGTTGCAAAAACATCCAATTTTGGCTCGGAGGCTAAGAAACCACATTAAAAAACTATCTTTCGGTGGGAAAAATTCCAAAGAATAGATTCCAACGTGTCCTCCTATATACCAATAGTTCACAGGAACTGACGAAATATAGATCTAGAGCACGGTTTGCAAATGGTGACCAATTTTACTCAAGTTATCGGTCCGTAATTGGACTAGTTGCAAAAATAACCAATTTTATCTTGAGGGCTAAGAAACCACGTCCAAAAATTGACTTCGATGGATGAAATCTCAACAAGAAAAATTCCTACATGCTATCCTATATATCAAAAAATTCACAGGAGTCAATGGAACTGAGAATTGGTAAACGGGTTACAAACGACGACTGGTTTTCTGGAGCCACAAGTCGTAATTGATCCAATTTGACCTAGTCAAACAATGACTAGAGGCCTACAAAATCCTTTTTCCAAACTAGCTAGAAATGTGTTTTTACCCAAAATGAAGGTTACATGAAATTTTCTAGTAAAAATACTATAGGTTTTAGGCGTATAAGCATTTCCTTGCTCGGGTCCAAACGACAAGCGGCAAACGAAACCCAATATTTAACTTTTAACATCTCCCTAAAACTACAAAATGGGGTAGAATGTTTCCTAGAGCGGCGATGAAAAGAGCACAAACGGTTGATCGGGGTCAATCTAAGGCTTGATGCGACTCCCTACATAACAAGGAACACCGATGAAACTTGAAATCTCTTTTTGGGATTCAGAAGGTTATTTTACGAGTCTGTGAATATCACATTTTTTTAACATTACAAAGTAGAAAAAAAGGGTTGTTTTAGTTAAGGAATCCTCTAACTCTCACTAAGATTAGTTGACATGAGCACCTAGTTCTGATACCCTAGGTTTAACAACGTCTAAGGTTGTGGTAGCAAGCACAGTTGATGGTCAAAGTGTAAATTGGTTACGTGAATCACAAGGTGGAGTTTTATTATTTTGTACGAGAAGTTTGGTTAAAATATTCAATTGTTATAATAATATAAGGATTTAATATTTCCATTATATTGCAAATGAAGAACCAAAAATATGAAAAATTATGAAAGATGAAGGTAAGGGAGACCATTCCTTGAAATACTAACATGCACCATTGTAGAGTTTGGTGTTACACTTACTAGTTGCATTTTGATTTGCAGGGATTCCAATTTATTTTCAAAACTCCACTTTGTGCACGTCTTTCCACCAACACAATCCATGAGAGCATGTCTCTTTGAGGCATCTGATCGAATGGTTTTAGTGTCTTTTCCTTGCTTCCCAACAACCACTAAGATCAATAATCCCTCTGGAATTTTATCAACTTGTTAACATGCTTACTGGAGGCTTCCCTCTTTTTTCATTAAATGAATTCCATATTGTTCTCAAGATCTTATTTGGATAGATGAGGAGGGTGCTCATTGAGGTACAACAATGTTTAAACATGCACTTGAATTTGCTTAAAGGTTTTTAAAACTTTTGCATACATTTCCACCGCCGCTTTCCTCACACATTTATTTCAATAAAAGGCCTCTTTAACGAATACATTTTATGTATAAACATTCATTAATACATTTCAAAATACCTTATCTCTTTAACGCCCTTTTCCAATTAATCACGTGCCTTTGCGCTTGCTTCTAATGTTTGCATAATTTTCTATCGGGCATCTAACACTACAATATATATATATATATTGCTATTCCCACACTTCCACTCTCGGTTCTAATGCTAACACACTCAGTTCTAATGCTCCCAAACTTAGCTCCAAGACACCAAACTCGCCTCACCAAGTTAAACAGAGTGCCCAAAGGAGAAGGCTAAGAAAGAACAAACAGAGGGTTCCACGAGGAGGAAGGGTGAAAGAGATAAAATCTTACAGAGACATATGTGGGATAGCAGGAAAGGCACTTTCAATGTCTTGATCTATATAACAACTACTCAGGATAAAAGGTAAAAGGAAGGAAAACCAAGTGGTAGTTGTTGTCTACCTTGAGAATGGTGTTGTACAAGACAAAGTGATACCTAGCACAGTGTACAAAGTTATAAGAAGCAAAAATCAACACAACTAGATGTCATTCCTAAATGAAGTGCCCCTAAACCTCAATCCTTTTTTTCTTCTTTTGCATACAACAAAAAACATAGAGTTAGGTAGTAGTTTCCTTTCCAAGACAATTGAAACATCTTAAAATGCAGATACAGATCCAAATAAATCAATTTGTATAGTAAAGTGAGGAGATATTGAGATTATCGGTTTATCTCCACGTGCAAGGTTGATTTAACCCATATTGATACAAATTTTAGGATGCCTATAACAGAGCCCCATTTATCACAATTCCACGCCACATTCTATTTATTTAATTGTGAGAGTATAAAACTCTACACTCGCTACAACTATCCAATTAATCCTAAATTTGAAATGTTAACTTGGGTTTCTATGTGGTCAATGCCTATGGTGCTTAAACAAAGTGCTTGTATTATTATGCAAGGAAGATAACAAGTCTGAAGGTCTTTCAGGATGCTCATACGCTTGTCATAGAGCCCACACGCCTTGGGTAGTTAAAGCTATAACTTCTAGCAGATGTCCTCAATCCTCATGCTTAATGGAGGCCCATGCTCTAACAAAAGCTGCCCATTTTTCCCTCCCCACATGCCAAGACTCCACCACCAACCAAAAAAATTCCCCCTTTCTCTTTTATTTCTTCCATTTTTAAAATCAAATGTTTCTTTCTTTATTTGATATACATATATATTTTTAATTTGCTTCATGTTATTTTATTCTTTTATTATAAATAACCATTATTATTATTTTGCCTTTTAATCAAATATGCTTATACATGTAGGATTAATTTTATTTATAAGTTTTGTAAATCCCTCCTAAGACCTTGATAATATTTATAATATTATTGTTTTATCAAATTACTTGAAGACGATATGTGAGCCAATAGCTTATAGATAATTTTCTTACCTTGGTGCCAAGGGGGGTGCTAGTTAGCAAGAAAGTGACTTCGTGAAGGGAACCACACTTTCACCGATGGGGTGAAATAGGGACGGGGCACAACAAACCAAAAGGAGGTATTAAAACTCGTATCACAATTTTAACACTATCCAAAGTTATCGACTAGGACACACCTACAAACCTTGTTTTATTGTATTTCGTGAGAATGACTACGAAGCTACCAAAAAGAGATAAAAACCTTTAAACTAGGTTTACTGATTAGGAAAATGGTATGAGACACTACAAGTTATAACTAGAAAAGACTTTGAGACAAATATGGGTTAAATCACATCTCCATTTGAAAAGGCTATTTTTTGAACTTACATCTGCACACCCATCGTCTAAAAGAAGGAAACTTGTTTTATAAATTTGTGGAAGGAAACATGGATATAGTTTGAAATTAAACATGTTTGTTGGTTTAGAAGAAAATATGAAGCACAATGACATCCAAAGTAGAGGATTTTGCTCCATCTTCTTCATGAGCACATGAAATCAAGGATAATATCTTCACTAGGGCTCTTTCAAAATGGTAGCCATGGTTTGCTAAACATGATCTATGAGGAGGAAAAATATGATCATGGGAACCAAGCTTGGGTTCTCCTGTTAAGCATGATCATGAAAGGAAAAAGACCTAACTTTGGTGAGTTATTGGAATTTAGCTTTGGATTGTGTTAGAATATGGAAACTACGGGTAAGAATTTCAACTTGTTTTCATATATGATAGACTTATTCTGTGCTTACTTATCTTTTGGTCCACGTTTCCAATTTGGGTACCTACATTACCTGTCTCAATATATGTTACTTTTTCTAAACTATATAGCCACAACCACGGGCTTAATATTTCCCAGGATATTTGTGACATATTCTATCCCAATTTCTATTATGCCATCTATGGAGTAGGAAGGCCTAGAATCCTTCCCAAACTAAGAGAGTCTATCAAAATGGTGGGGGCTTATTGGTATTATCAAGGTTTCATTGTGATCATAATAAAGGGTGTTCTAACCCCTCCTTACCAACTACCCAGATACATGCCTAAGAGATTAGAAACCATAGAAGTGGCTCATCAATAAAAGAATGGAATAGGGGGTTGGTGCAAGAACATAAATCAAAGGCCATGGCCTCCTCTTCCTTTTAATATTAGTAGGTACATGTTTTTTAAATTGTCATCTATTCATAATTTTGTAAGGTAACATAGGCCTTATGCTAATCTTCATTATGATATCCTAAGAAAATGGGATCCTAATGTTCATGTAAGGGCCCATCTAAACCAAATAAGTAACATATTTTTTGAGCCTTATATTCATTTATGGATGGAATCAAATAAGTATTACATGAACCTTGAATTTATGGAGGAACTCATTGCTAAATTAAAAGCAACAAGTGCAAAGAATTCCATCATTTGTTAAGATAGCTATAAGAAAAGGTGGAAAAATTTCTTAGGTGGCTGAGTTGGTGCTTCACTAAAACCCTACGGGGTTGGTGCATGCTTGCAAGTTAGTTGATGCACTATTTTTATCAAAAACTTGAAATAGTCATATCTTTTGATATGGGTGTTTGTTTGATTATGTTTTTTTTTTTAAACCACTTGTTTCGACGAGACGAACACACCGGTCAACCCTCCCTACCGATTGGAGCCATTTTTGGCACATTTTTTTTGCCATATGGGGTCAAAAATTAGGATTTAAGTTATAGTTTGGTTTTTTCCTATTTTAGGGCATTAGTTAATTTTAGTCTCTTGAATGCATAGTAGGTTAGAAATTTGAAAATTCCTCTAATTTAGGCATGTAGAAGATGTGTGGAAATTTTCATGCCCGTACGAATAAACATGTGAACTTACTAAGAATAACAGGTTCTAGTAAACTGTTAAAAATAGTAAATTTTGCCACCTAGAGTAGATTTAGTCAAAGATAGTTAGATTTTGCTTGGAAAATCGAGTTGGGAGTTGTTTTCTTATTTATGAAGCATTGTAATTCATGATTGAATAATGAAGAAGGAGATTTATTTTCTTTGAGTTCAAAATATTTGTAGTATATTGAATGTGTGTTTAAATTTGGCTACATTATCTGGTATCAGATCAAGTTTGAGTCATGGTGGAAAAAAATAATGGCAGGAAGAGGAAGAGGAAAAGGAGGCGGTATGGCCTAGATGAATAGAAACATGCAGGATAATCATAAGCAAGTGTTGTGCTTACTGCAATTATAGCCCGTGAGAGGAAATCAAGGTAGAGATGACACAAATGAAGAAGAAGTTTGTGAAGAGGAGGAATCACAAGGACCACCCTTAGATTTTAAAGAAAGGATGTTGTGAGAATTATAAGGAAATAATGATGGGATAAGAATTTATGTTTCGAGTATGGAGGTAGCTTAAAACCGTAGATAGATTGGTTGACTAGCATGGGAATTTTTAAGTGGAAGGCTATGTCGGAGAAAAGAAGGTAAAATTTACATGCAAAAATAAAAATTTCATGTTATGTTATGGTGGGATCACCTACAAAAGTAGCATTCAAGAAAGGATTAGGACTTGGAGTAAGATGGAGAACAAGCTAAAAGAAAAAATTTCTCCTTGTGGATTATGTAAAAACCCTTTAAAGGAGGTTTTAGAATCTTAGAAAGAACTTACAAACCATGTAAGAATACACAAATGAGTTTTACAAGTTGTCCATTCGTGTAGATCATGAAGAAATTGAGGAACAAATGGTTGCAAGGTATGTAAATGGATTACACTTTTCTATTCAAGATGAGATAAGTATGCACATGATCAAGAGCATGGAATATGCTTATAAGATAGCTTTAAAGTCCGAATAAAAACAAAATCATCAAAGTTTTAGGAGATCCTTGGGATGAATAGGGGGCCTCATCGTCCTTTCAGGATGAAATCATTTTTCCTTCAAGTTAGAGGAAAACAACCTCGTGGAGTGGAAAAGTAAGAATATACAAGAAATAATCTCCCATATCAAAAGAGGTAGAGGATTTCCTAGGGACATGAGGATATGATAGTGCTTGAGAGGATGGGATGCTCCATGAAGACCATTTGTTTACAACAAATGAGGTGAAGAGGGACATAGGGCATTTGAATTACCACATTATTATATGCATGACAAGAGTCAAGAAGATCCTCTAAGAGTAAATCTTGTTAAAGCCGAACAAGAAGAAGACAAAAGACCTAAAAATTCCACCAGATGTGGGAGAAAATATGATGATCGAAAGGATGATTATTGCTCAAAGAAAGGAGGTCAAGGGTGGATACGTACAAATATTTTCAAAACAAGATGCACTTCATGAGGAAATGTATGTAATGTTATTACTAATGGTGGTAGTTTTGAGAACATGGTTTCAAATGAGATGGTTGAGAAACTAGGCATGCATTGTGAGAAGGATCATATCCCTTACCGTATTGCATGGTTTAAGAAGGGTAATGAAGTTACTTGTTGATAAGAGATGTTTAATAAAAATTTATATTAGGAAAATTTATAAGGATGAGATTTGGTGTGATGTTATTCCTATAGATGCATGTCATATGTTTCTAGGAAGACCATGACAATTTGATAAAAAAGTTATTCATGATGGGGGGAAGAATACATATACTTTTTGCAAGGATGACACAAAAATAGTTTTCTTTACCTCTTAAGAAAGAGGGAAGGGTTGAAAATATTCTTTCTACAAAATAATTTTTGAAGGAGGCAAAGGCAAGCAGGGTTTTCTATACGTTGGTCGCAAATAAGGATGAACCTGTAAGTGCACAAATACCAGTAGAGTCAGCATAATTAATAAAATAATTTTTGATGTTATTCCTGATGAGCTACCAGATGGGTTACCACCCAAAAGATATATTCAGAACCATATTGATTTGATCCAAGGGTCTTCACTCCCAAATCAAGCAGCTTAAAGGATGAGGCCGAAATTGCATGCAAAATTGAATAAGCAAGTGACAAAGCTTGTGAGAAAGGGTGTAGTAAGGGAGAGCATGAGTCCATGTGCAACTCCAGCTTTATTAACTCCAAAGAAGGATGGAACATGGAGAATGTGCACGGATAGAAGAGAAATCAATAAAATTACAATCAAGTATAGGTTTCCTATACTTCGCCTTGATGATATGATGGATGTGCTTGCTGGATCTAGGTATTTCACCAAGATTGATCTTTGTAGTGGTTACCATCAGATTAGGGTCAGAGAAGGAGATGAGTGGAAAACAACATTCAAGACAGGGGATGAATTATATGAGTGGTTGGTGATTCCATTCAGGTTATCTAGTGCACCTAGCAATTTTATGAGGTTGATGAACACTGTGCTATGGGAGTACAATGGTAAGTTTTTTGTGGTTTATTTTGATGATATCTTGATTTTTAGTAAAACTAAAGAAGAACATTTGAGGCATTTGAGGGTGATATTTGAAGTGTTAAGAAAAGATAATCTCTATGAAAATTTGAAGAAGTGCACATTTATGCAAGAGAGATTGGTATTTTTGGGTTTTATTATTTCAATGTATGGGGTATAGATGGAATCGAGAAAAGATAAAGGCAATTATTGACGGCCTACTCCACACGAGTATAACCGAGGTAAGAAGCTTTCATGGTTTAGCAACATTTCTGAGAAATTTATTAAAAATTTAGTAGTATTGTATCACATATAACATATTGCACAAAAGGAAGGGAGATTTTGTGGACAAAGGAAGTTGATGGTAGCTTTAAATTCTTGAAGAAGAAGGTGAAAGAAGCACCTATTTTGGCACTACAAATTTTTGATAAAGTATTCAAGGTTGATTGTGATGCCTCACATGTGGGAATTGGTGATGTCCTAAGTCAAGGTGGGAATCCAATAGCTTTATTTAGTGAGAAATTGAATGAGCTAAGGAAGAACTACTCTACTTATGATGTGGAATTTTATGTAATTGTACAAGCACCGAGGCATTAGATGCATTACTTAGTGCCTAACGATTTTGTGCTATTTGAGACCACATATCCTTGAAGTATGTAAAAACAAAAATAATTTGAATAGTAGGCATGCAAAGTGGGTATCATTTTTGTAGGGTTATACTTTTTCTCTAAAGCATAAATCAGGAAAACATAACCAAGTTGCAGATGCATTGAGTAGGTGTGTGACTCTATTTACAACTATGGAGAATGAGGTGGTTGGTTTTGAAGCCATAAAGGATTTGTATTTTTTTATTCTAATTTCAAGAATATTATTGAAAGGTTAAGTAGACCATTGTCAAGTGATGCAGTGTGATTTCCAAGATGAGTACCTTTTGTAGGATGGTTATCTATTTAAGGGACGACAACTATGTATTCCAGTTGGGTCTATGAGAGATAATATAGTGAAAGAGCTACATAATAGAGGATTGGTTGGAAACTTTGGTAAGGATAAGACTATAGCTTTGGTAGGAGAGAAATACTATTGGCCAAAGATGAAAAGAGATGTGGTAAGATATGTGAAGAGGTGTAGAATTTTCCAAGTCTCAAAAGGTCATGCATAGAATACAAGGTTGTATATGCCATTTCCTATTCCCAAAGGACTGCCGACAAATTTGAGTATGGATTTTGTTTTGGGATTACCAAAAACAAAACGAGGTAATGAATCAATATTTTTGGTAGTTGATAGGTTCTATAAGATGATTCATTTTATTTCCTGTAAGAAAAATAGTGATACAATAGGAGTAACAATTTTTGTTTCCAAGAAGTTGTTAGGTTGCATGGTGTTCCAAAAACCATTACTTGAGATAGGGACACCAAGTTCTTAAGTCATTTTTGGAAGACTTTATGGAAAAATTGGGAACTAAACTATAGTTTTGTAGTACCTATCATCCTTAGACTAATGGGAAAACAAAGGTGGTAAATAGGAGTTTGGGAAACCTGTTAAGGTGCATAGTTGGGAAAATCCAAAACAATGGGACTTAACATTACCACAAGCCGAGTTTTCTTATAATAGCTCAGTAAATAGATCCACATGAAAGTCTCCATTTTATATTGTGTATGGGAGTAATCCAAACAGGGTGTTATATTTGGTGCAACTACCAATTGACGAAAGATTCAAGTGATGATGCGAAGCATTTACCAAACATATACAATAATTACAGGAAGAAGTACAAAAGAAGTTGTAGAATAGTAATGATAAGTATAAGGAAATAACATATGTACACGAAGGAGAAATTTTCTTACAAAGTGGGTGATTTGGTTATGATATACCTTTGGAAGGAAAGTTTTCCAAAAGGAACCTATAACAAGCTGAAGTACAAGAAGATTGGTCCTTGCAAAATCATGAAAAAGATAAATGATAATGCTTATGAGGTAGAATTGCTAGGAAATTTTGATATTTCTCTAGTGTTTAATGTTTTAGACTTATATTATTTTCATAGGGATGGTGAAGAAGGGAATGTTATTAAAGGAGGAGTAGATTGGAGCCAGTAGGTTCCTGGTGAAATAGAAAGAAGAATTGGATCAAATTTTAGATAGGAAAAAAATGAACACGCGACATGGAAAATAAAACAAGTATTTGGTACATTGGAAAGGATTGGAACAAGAGGACAACACATGGGTCACAGAGTGGGAGATTAAGAAGTTAGATAAAGATAAATGGTAGAAATTTGAAGAAGACAACTTGCAGGAGCTGCATTTTTTTCAAGTAGGGGAGAATGATGCACTATTTTTAGGCATGTAGAAGATGTGTGGAAATTTTTGTGCGCATACGAATAAGAATGCAAACTTACTAAGAATAGTAGGTTCTAGTAAACTACTAAAAATAGTAAATTTTTCCACCTAGAGTAGATTTAATCAAAGATAGTTAGAGTTTGATTAACAACTCGAGTTGGGAGTTGTTTTCTTATTTATGAAGCATTGTAATTCATGATTGAATAACGAAGAAGGAGATTTATTTTCTTTGAGTTCAAATTATTTACATTATATTGAATGCATGTTTAAAGTTGGCTACATTATTAGTTCTTTATAAAGTCAGCCAGTTGGTGCCTGATAAATTAGGGGTTGGTGCCTCCTTACAAGTTGGTGTTTTCTAAAGTCTAGTTGGTGCTAGATAAATTAGGGGTTAGTGCTTCACTAAATATTAATTGTTGTCTATTAATGCAATGATCATTGGATTTTCTTCCCCTTGAGGATTTCCCGCATAAATATGGTGTTCATGTGTTCTCTCTTGTTTCTTGTTCATGTGGATGGATGCTATGTTGTTTTGATGGTTTTCTAAGTTAATTTACATTTCTCATATAATGGTTAATGCTTTGATGGTTCATACAAGTAAAGGAAATTTAAGTAAAAGTTTTTTAGACATTGATTCACCCCCTTCAGTGGTTGTGCTTCCAAAAGTGATTGCACTTCGTTAGACACTCTGAACAAGATGATCAACTTGGCCTTATGATTGGATCTATGAAACTAATGTTGTTGTGTCACATATACCTTTGATCTTGTTATGGAACCATCCATAATAGATAAGATATCTTCAAATTCTAGTGTATTTAATTTTGTCTTCCACGCATTAATAGTTGCAATGGAGTAGCTCGATTCAGAAGAAAAAAATTTGGAGAATTATTGGCCATTGTGGGTGATTACAAATTTCCTGACTAAATGGTGCATTAGTACAGTACAAATAATTACAATACGTTGAATTTTTTTTTAACCCCTTTACGGAAAATGACTAACAAGTAAAAAAATTATTTTTGGGCCTTTGTGGCCTCCAGAGTACTATATGGCTCAAAATAACAATTTTTCGTTAAAAACATCAAAAATGCCTTTTAGGACACTTTTCCTTTACAAAAAAATGTAAAGTATCACTTTTAAGCCAATTGGGAGAAGAAGAAAAATTACCTTATTTTTAGGGTTTTTCGTCACTAAATTTTGCAAATTGTAACTAAAGGGACTTAATGGAATTTTATTATGGTGGTTTGCCAAATTTAGAGGCTATCCAATAAAAAACCGCTTAAAAAGTTGGAGGGGGTTCAAGCACTTGACATATCCTTCACAAGTGACTTAGCACAGTGATATATGGTGATCAAACTTATATTTAATCTTAAGGAATAAAGAAAATGTAAAATAAAAAATAACCAACCTTTGTATTTAGCCCGAATCTGTGGGCGAGTGAAGTTAAGCTTAGGCTTTTTGTGTAGCCACTTGTTTTATTTTGTGTTAACTCTCTTTGAAACTTTTCACCATTGTTTTATATCTTTTACGAGGATCGTGTGGATCCACTTGGAGTTCAACGATGGCTCGACCTTGGATTAATATTTGGGTAGGGCTTCTTTGTTGCAATCCTCTTTGTATTAGAGACTCACCGATGTAATCAATCTACCTAGATCATATGCGGCTCATTCTTGAGCTAAGTGCATAACTTGATGCAATCAATGATTCACATAGAGATGGAGATGTTGCTAAACTAGAGGTTGTTACCAATTTTGGTGATAAAACCCTAATGGGGATTTTTTTATTTCCTGATTTTCCAAAGAGCTTCATGGTTCAGGAGGTAGTGTCTCGGTGACTCCTCCTTGTCTAGTGCATGAGAAAACTAAAATCTACTTGCACAATGCTTGTAAAGCTTACAAAAGCTCTTGTAGAGCTTGTGTGGAGTGTGTGAGGCTGGGAATGGAGTTGAGAAGAAGCAGAGGGCTGAAATGGATCCTCTTTTTCTTCTCAAACTTCTTCTTGTGATCCTATTCTTCTACAACCTTCTCATACACTCCTTATTGTGCAAGCCTCTAGTTTGAGAGAAATAGAGAGGCAACTGCTTGGTAATATTATTGATCATGAATTGAATAGATTATAGGGCTTGAATATGTTGCAATACTTATAGGTATTAAACAACCATATACAAATAAATAAGCTAGTTTGACATTACAGGAATCCAACCATTACAATAACCAAATACATACATGAATAATAATAAGACAAATAAATTTTTCAAACAATAAAACCTTATAACCGTATAATTAACTAATTACCTAAGGTAAATAATAACTCATAAATAAAATGCATAGTTACTCTAAGCTATGGTTTTACCTAACAAACTTATATATCACAAAATACATTATTAAATATTCTAATTGCCTCTAATATTCCACTCCAACTATATAGTAATATAAAAATCAAAATTTTATTTAAACAATTTGACATTAATATATGATTCCTTTCCCTCTTTATCATTGTAGTGCGTGCAAAAATTATGTAATACTTGTCACAGTATTAAATTTTATCGTGTCTCTTGAAAGGAAGGAAAATAATTAGAACTTACGAATATGGTTGTATTATCAAAAATACTTTTTTATGTGTTTGGCATGCCTCTCCTTTATATATATATATATATATATATATATATATATATATATATATATATATATATATATATATATATATATATATAAAGGAGAGGCATGCCAAACACATAAAAAAGTATTTTTGATAATACAACCATATTCGTAAGTTCCTAATTATTTTCCTTCCTTTCAAGGAGACACGATAAAATTTAATACACTTGACAAGTATTACATAATTTTTGTGACGCACTACAATGATAAAGAGGGAAAGGAATTTGGAAGCTATTGGCTAGATTTTCTGCATAGCTGAAAACCTAGGCATTCATGAGATAAATCTCCCTCATTTACCGGTGAGGCTCTCATGTAAGATTTGTCAATTAAATATGCTAGTATCTATTTGTGGGTATTACTTTAACCATGCAACTCATGAACCATAGTTGTATAGTTTTGCAGCAAGTAAGCAGCTGTTAAAGAAAGGAAATATCTAATGAAGAAGGAAATAATAAAAACACAGAAAGAAAGAGGGAAGATGTGTAACCCAATCAATAGATTACAGAGTTGATTGCATGCACATAGACAAAACCAATAGATATTAACACAAATAATTATAAGCAAAGGCAACTTTCAGATCTAGATCTAGAATAACACAAAGTTTATAAGTAGATCTAAGACAAAAAGTTAGAAACAAAATGCACTGTGACACAAAGTTCTCCGAAATCTGCTCCTTTCTATTCCTTTACTTCAAATATCTATCGGGGTTTCAAAGACAAAGTCCTGGAACACAAGAATACCTTACAAATTCCGATCATTAACCCAAAGGTTCTTCCTCTACTTATAGAATGTAGAAGGGAACTTACAAATGGGAAACTTAATTGAACTAGAACATAAACAAGAAGTAAAGAAAACATCTGGTCCTTTAATTCCTCTCCAAGTGACATGCATCGGGATCTATAGTCAAATTAATAACATCTTTGACTTAACTTATAGAATCATTCCACACAACTTAAAGTAATGGTTTTCAAACCAATAACTTTAAAGTTTTACAATTACATCTAGGAACGTATAAATAGAAGAACAAAGAGTAGAAGAACAAAGATCCGCTAGCAACATTTTGTAACATTTACATCTTCTTTTTGTTTTGATCCTGAATATACTTGTCGAACGTGTAATTCAACAATTTCCCATCTATTTTAGCCACAACTTCTTTTTTGTCCTGAATTGCAACAAGCCTTCATTCAAAACCTCGATGCACGCTTCCACATCCTTCAAGCTAGGTGTGAATATCTTAATATCCGATCAGCGTAGCATTACCAACTTACTAATGGAATCCATCGTGAAAGGCCTAACAGCTCCATCAATCCTCTCTTGCCCCATCGGAAGAGATCCTTCTAGGGAATCGGGCACTTTACTAGAATGGTCCTTTTGTATGAAGAAACCTTCATGACCACTTCCTCATCGGTGAAAGTAATGACATTGCTTAGTAGTGGTGATGCCATACTCTCAAGCACCCGCATCCTTTCCAAAGATGATTCTCAAGATCTCCAAGTAGAAAGAAAATACAAACTCAAGTTACTTCCCCTTTTCAACTCGATCCATCAGCACATTCATTCTACACTGAAATCAAACCGTAATGTCCCCTTTTCCTGCGCCAAATGCCTAAGGGTCAAGCGAGTCTAAGCCGTGGGTCATATCCAAAGGGCGGGATGCTGGGGCTACTTAGAAAGGGCCCACATGGTAATAATAGTCATGTTTGGCATTTGGGGGTCACTTTGGACCTTAATACTTAAACGAAAGAGTGACTTTAGTTTTTTTATTTTATCGACCCTCCATGGAAAGAAATACGTCTAGGGTCTATTGGGGTCTCTTTTTCTGTGGGAAGTATATAAGGAGTGGGGAGAGTAAGGAAAGACACTTTTGCATATACATTTTATTGACCCCTTCTCATGCAGCTGTTGTTGTTGTGCATCTACACTTGTGAGTCAAATCCCACAGGAACCTAGCTTCGAGGTGAGAGACCCGTCCCTAGCTAGTAGGGTATTCTTTTCGGTAGTGAAAGATCTATCCTAGTCTATCATTTCGATCCCTTTCCAAGGTGGTGTAGCAAAGACATATAACGAGGTTCCAGAGGAAGGACCTCGAGGGTTTTTGGGGCAGCATTGGGAGAGGATAATAAGTGGGCTTTCGGATTAGATTCATGAAGCTAGATTCAAGCCCACAAAGACGTCAAGGCACATTCATCATCTCCCAACCCCATTCCAAGCAGGCATCTCATGAAGGATTTCATGGGTATTGGGGAATTTGGGGAAGACAAGCATAGGGGCTCCGATCGATTCACGACAGCCATTTTCGGCATGGTAGCAAAGCACGCTTGAAGGCACGCTCCATCCATTTTCCAACCCCTTCCAAGTCAGGGTGACTTGTAGCGTTTATTCGGGGGTTTTCGATTCCCATTTCCATTCGAAGGGCAGCCTTTATTTAGAGGGTATTCATTTCCCAAATCCGAAGGTGGAAATACTATTTCCTATATCTATTATTGTTATTTCTAAAGACCCTTATTTTTCTCTTGTATTTAGAGAGTTACGAGCCTCTATAGTTTTCCCACTGTCTAGGGCATGTTTGTTTTTTTTCCGGCAGCAGCTTTAATCTCTTTAAAAGTCCCAAAACAATTTCCTTATGTCCTTTATAATAATATCAAGCTCTATTTAAATTTTCAAGTGTTTTGGGTGGAATTTTGGCAAATATTAAGTTTCTTTAGTTCGTTGTCCCAACTGTTAAAATATGGAAAAATCAGTATTTTATGTGGCTACAAGTTTTCAATATTTTGTGTATTTTTAAGTGGTATCCATTAGGGATATTTCAAGGTGGTATCGAGCTATTTTTCCTCCACTGTGTTGGTTAAATATGGCAATTTGGAAAGATCTAAAAGGGGGTTTTATGAAGGAAATGTTCACCAACATGGTGAAACAACAGGAAGCCACTAACCTTTATTTGAGTCAGCTCACTCAGAATGTGAATCAAAGCAGACCTAGGGACAATAAAGGACATGGTGAGAACAGTGATAAAGGGCGGCCAATAGAGGTGATAGATGAGGATTCTTGTTGGAGGAAATACCAATCTTTGAGTAAGGGTTTCAAAGATAATATGGCATTTCCAGATTATTGCATGATGAAGATTGGTAGCAAGCCCAAACGAGGTCATCATATGTCGGTACCTGAATCACAAAAGAACTCGTTTGTAGAAGAAGCTTCTAAACAAAAGGGTATGATTTCCATTGATCAAAATAAATGCATTAGTGAAACTTTTCTTGTTGGAGAAATTATTCCAGCTCAGGAGAAGGAATTTGTATATGCAAGCAAAGAGGATGCAATGGAAACTCTAAAACGGTGTGAGGAATGGAATAGCAGAGCTAGAGCTGCTAGATTGATAGCCACCCAAGCGAGACAACACCAACAAGAGTTCAAGGAAAATATGTGGGCAAATGATGCAAGGAAGCCTACACCCACGAAAGAAGACTCTATGGAGCAGCTGGCACATGAGGAGGAGCCTCACATGGACACTGGTGTAAAATTGCAGCCTCTGTTTAATTTCCAAACCAACAACTATTGATCAGCTTTCAGATACTTTCAACAGGCACTCAGACAACAATGTTGGGGGCAGCTCAACATATGTCTATCTTGAACACACAGAGGACATTGATGGCCTTGAAAGGTACAAAGAGCACACTAATGTGTCTTGTTTATGGTGGCCTATTCCCATTTATTTCCATCATGAGATGCATGGTAAGGTAGATGATGAAGTCTTCATCATGGGGCTTGTTGGACCATTGCTCCAACTATGTGTATATGAGCATCTGGTGGATGATATATGGTGGCAAGTTTTAGCTCACTTAATAGATACAAGGGCTCATGGGCATTATAAGCTATGGGATCCTGGTAATATGTGGCAGTTATCCAAAACTAACAATTCTGATGTTGAAAACTTTGTGACTGATTTCATAAGCCAAAGAAAGAATTCAAATGTGTCTTGTGTTGGCAAGCACGTTTTCTTCATTGGGGACTCTGGTGCAAGAAGGGAGAGTACCTCTCAAGGTACTAGCATTGGTTCTATGATTGCTAAAAGGGGTAAGAGAATATTTTTTAACCATCTTCAGCCTACTTGGACTGTGTATAACAACAGTCATAAGGAGAAGAAAAAATAGCAATATGGGACAACAGGGTCAAAGAGGCGAGAGTGGACATTCAGGGCAGCGGCCTCCCCATTCTTCTAGCTAAGCCTTTGGGGCTTCACGAACCTTCTTTCTTGAAGGATCCGGAAGTTTCACAGGTACAACAGCCTGTAGATATTTTGGGTGAGGAGTCTTTTTGGGAGAGGAACCAGATCTGGAGTGAGGGCTTTCGTAATGACATGCCATTCCAAGAATATTACAGAATGAAGATTGGCAGTCGACCCAAGAGAGATCATCAGAAAGTACTAGAGTTACAAAGGAGATTGGGACAGATCTCCATTCCACACTTCAATGGTTCTAAGAAGTGTACTGCACCGTCTTGGGTCCAGAAGTTGAAGACATACTCCGACTTGAATCCTATGCGCGAGGAAGGTGCAATTAAGTTTGCAAGCTCACATCTTGAGGGAGACACTCATGATGGGTGGCATCATGGGCTGATTACACAGGGACACATACACATTACGACTCATGCAGAGTTCACGCAGAGGCTGGTGAGCAGAGTTGATAGGAGGGACCCTGATAGGTATTTTAGGGAGTGGACTCATTTGAGACAAACCGGTCCCCTGGATCAGTACATCGCAGATTTTCAGAGATTACCAGTCATGGTACCTGATGTCAAGAGAGGAGAAAATGCTTTATTAATAGAGCCCATGACTGATTTTTATACCAGCTACATGGTGGAACCCTTGGAAGGGTTAGTGGGGAATTTGTCCTCAAAGTGCTCAAAGAATCAAGGTGCAATTTGCTGTTAAAAAAGAAGAGTGGAATTCAAGGTGCATTCATGACTTTAGCATCCTAAGGTATGAGAATGGTTACCATTTTCCTAGCTTGTTGAGTTCTCCTACGTTGTTGCCATGTCTCTATTATTTGGGACAACATTTATATGCTTGGATGATTGGGGAAGACTATTTCATAATCACGTCTCAAGGAATGCTAGATGGGGTAAACACATCCTCCATTCACATTGCTCTTGATTCAGCTAATAAGCATATGTTGGCAAAGAAAACAATGCAGGAGCCCATGATAGTGAAAGGACATGAGGTATGTGGTATATTTATTGTGGTTGAATTTGCTAGAGGTAAGACTATTTTTGGATGCAATGGTTGCATGTTGTTAAGGAAGACGATGATGCATGTGTTGAAAAACCAAAGGAGAATGAAGATGTTGATCCTATATCAGAAATTCTGAGTTGCAGAGGTATGATGAGCAGCCCCAATTATGCTATTTCAGATGTGTTGTCTTCTCTCATGACGAGAATCAATGGGTACAACAAGAGGTATGAAGTTCCTTATGATAAAGTTTATGGATGCATGAGTTCTAATGTTGACTTCCCTTTCCCTTGCATTTACGATGAAATGAAAATATGGGGAAAGAGGATAAAGTATGATGAGGGAGCAGCCATGTGTATTCCCAACATAGAAGGGATTGATGAATTATGTCCATGGAAAGACATGTCTTGCACTAAGAAGGTAACTCATTTGTTTAGTGTCATTAAGAGATGTGAAGTACTTGAATGTGTTTGCACATTTGGGCTATTTCAAGTGGGAATCATTCATTGACATATAGGCTTCCATCTTTTGGGAAATTTGCATTCATCCCTCATGTGGATAAACCGAAAATTTTTCAAGGAAAACAAAGAAATCAGATTTCATGGTATGCAAGGGAAGATTGCAAAAGATGTGATTGGTGAAGAAAGAAGCATGTCATTGCAGTGGTTGAATTGTGAAGGAACTCAACATCTTGTGGATCATGGTGACATCACAAGGAATGAGACAAGTGGGATGTTGGATGACTCCTATTCTGATGGATTGTTTGTCTGCAGGCACAGAGCACACCATAATGACTTATGTGGAGAGTGATTCGATGATGTTGAATTGTGGAGTGAGTTGGATAGGATGGAGACTTTGACTCTAGATGGGGTGAGTGGAGTCATGGATGTGGGTGTAACCAATAATGTTGCACATGAGACAGTTACAGAGATTGGGATTATAGGTTTAGACCGTTTGAGTTTATCATTATGTTGGTCATCTGAAGTTTTGGTAGACTGGAGATCTCATTTTCTTGTTGAGTACTCCAAGAACCGACACTCTTGTGAGATTCTGGATGGCCACATATAGGATGACAAATGCAGATTGAGGATGAGATGATCTTCTCTCGGGAAGATGGAGCCTTATGTTAGATTCATGGTGAAGGATGGAGATATTGCGACATGTGCATTGTTCTTCCGTGACCTGGCACTTGAGCTTCATGAGACCTATAGGCTCATGTCTGAGAGGTTCATATGGTAGAGGTTGAGGGAGGATCTCCTCAACTTTATACAGCATATACGGCTTTGTCACTATGAAAAGTCTAAGCTTACGTGACCATGTTTTTCAATCAACACGGACAACACTCCTATGATTTTTGCTGCTTCTATGCCCGATGAGCACCTCACCCACGTGTTAATCAGTGGATAGATGAAAGTTACCCATGGTTATTCAGTAGGTTCACATTCAGCGCATGAGATGGACTATATGGAGCTGATATTTCCGGTTGACTGTCTACTGGAGTCTTGGGACTTTTCCTCCACAGGGTCACATCGAGATACAATGATGAGGAGCCTGGATCTCACACGAGCGGTCGTAGAGAGTTAGCACCATTTGTATGTAAATAGGTTGTTTCACAGCCGATACGGGGATTCTATAGATTCAAGTAGAATTTCATACCCAGAGTTTGGTCGAGAGGCCGTGAGTGATCCCGTGATGACAACGCTCAGACATCGGGTAGGGATCGACCGATTGGAAATTTCGGTGCAGGGCACCAAAGGAGAGACGATTCGGTATCATTCTTTTTCACGGTTTCATGGTTACCTCAGATTACACGGATCCTCGTGGATGATAGGGTGAGGTGAGAAACTTACAAACGATTTCCAGCTTGCTCAGAAGACATGTTAATGCTTGGGGTCAAGCATTTCTCGGGAAGGGAGGACTATAATGTCCCCTTTTCCTACGCCAAAGGCCTAAGGGTCAAGCGAGTCCAAGCCGTGGTCATATCCAAAGGGCGGGGGATGTCAGGCTACTGAGAAGGGGCCGCATGGTACTAATAGTCGTGTTTGGCATTTGGGGGTCACTTTGGACCTTGGCGACTTAAACGGGAAAGAGTGACTTTAGTGACTTTTATTTTATTGACCCCTCCATGGAAAGCAATGCGTCTAGGGTCTATTGGGGCTCTTTTGCCATGGGAAGTATATAAGGAGCGGGGAGAGTAAGGAAAGACACTTTTACATACATTTTATTGACCCCTTCACGTGCAATCGTTGGCTGCCATGCTTCTACAGCTTGTGAGTCAAATCCCACAAGGACCCTAGCTTCGGAGGTGAGAGACCCATCCTCTTGCTAGCAGGGGAATTCTTCAAGAATGAGAGATCTACCCAAGTCCTGTCATTTCCGAGCCATTTCAAGGTCGTGTGAAAGAGACATTAATAGTGGTTCCAAAGGAAGGACCTCGAGGGTTTTTGGGCATTTGAAAGAGATAATCACCGGGCTTCTAGATCCAATTCCCGGCCATGACAGCCATTCCACGGCATGGCATACACGTCAAGGTGCATCCATCATCTCAAGTGATTAGATTCTTCCATTCATCGATAGCTTTAACTTGGTTACCTTGCATCTTCCACTTCCTCGTATCGATGATCACTCACCTACTTATGTGCATCAAACCTTGGGGCCGAGTGGAAGATTTGGCAACTTTGGCAATAATCTCGCACAACCGAGACACCTTGCTTTTGAAGTTCAACTTTTTCCTTTTTCTTTTCACAAGCCTAAGGAATAAAGCATTTATCAATGTCTCGTGTGTCTTTTTCAATCCTTCAAGAGTGGCTTGACCTATGGGTACTTTGGTCACTCATATCCGCTACCATGAGCTCGCCCTTTCTTCTTTCCTTCTACTGAACCGATACCTCAAAGAATTCTTCCCCCCGACTCCTCAATAATCAACCTCGAAGTCACCTTAGCAACTTTAGGTTTTCTGTCTTTTTCTACCCAAACTCAAGAGCAGCTGCAAGTCATGTTCCTCCAAGTTGATCTCCTCTCTAGCCTCTGGGACCGACTGTGAAGCCAACCACTTTGAGAAATTGCTTCTCGAGAATGAGAAGTTGCCAATGTACCACCATCTCGTGCTCTGGTTCCTCTCCATCCGAAATTGCTACAATGTTGTGGCTACCATCCTCTGTATTAGTCCAAAGACAAAGCTCTTTCAAATTCTACCATCTGCAACTTTAGCATTTCTTCAGGAAGAGGTGCTGATCGAGTGGTTGAGGAGAAAACACAAATGTTTCTAGATTCAACGGAGGAACGATAGTATCCTGCTGAGGTGCAAAAGTTGGTGAAGTACTTGACGCTGGAGAAGTCGAACTAGCACCATAGCCGTAGAAGTGACCTTTTCCCTCGAATGAGACTTCTTGTGCACTTTAATATTTTCAGGCCTTCTGTTGCTTTCTCCCTCGTGCTTCCTTTTGATGGAATCTCCTGTGCTGAGGTTTCCTGTGATCTGATTCATCAAAGCTTCATCAAGGCAATATCCCTTTGTCAGCAACCAGTTCGAAGTGTTGACCAGAACAACGGCAGACCTCTCCTCGATCGTGGCAACCACCAATGTTCTCCTGAAGTACAACTCTATCCCTCCCATCTGATGGTATGTGTCAAGTAACACAGGCCCATCATCTTTAAGATCCATAGGTATCCATGCTAATCCATAATCAAACACTTGTCGCGCTGATAACCTGCTGAAGTCTTTCTTCCTAACTTCGTACTCGCTTCTGCACTTCATCCAAAAATCTTCTAACGAAGGCACATGCACGTATTCCTGGGAGATTGTCTTCCTTGCCACCCCATATGGATCAAAGTTCAGCCATGCTGGGAAGAACTCATGCTCATACTCAAAAAACATCTCCGCTTCAATTCCTCTAGCTTTGTGAATGCTCTGGCAGCTGTAATAGCCCACTGTGATCGGGAAGAAGCTTGTAGACTTGTGTCATTTCGACTGTAGGTCATGCATCTCCACGAGTTGTCTGCTCAACTCCATGATGACCAATCTGTCGCTTGATATCTGGGCAACTTGACTAGTTCTCCTAAAAACCGGTGACCCTGAGGTATGTAAAGTCTAAACCTAGATGAAGATACTACCAATCTGGGATACAACTTCCCAAGCTTCCTTGCTTACCCTGTTGGTCTTCAGATCACCGTTCAACCTACAAATGAATCCATAGAAGAATCCATCATTGACCACCTTATAATCTTTATCATGCAGTAGGCATAAGTTATGGATAACTCAAAAATAGGATCCTTGGAGAGCACACCACGTCTATCCAGCTTGGAGAAGATACCCTGCGAAGCTACTGCATATACCAAATATGAAGTCATCTTGAAGTTGTAAGTCCACCTCACATTCCGGAGCTGCTCACCGATGTTGTCACTGATGATTTCCACCAATTGATTATAGAATCTGCTTTGTTGATCTCAATGGTCCTGATGAAGGCATACATCCATGAGCGGAAGTTGTGAGCGTTAGCTTCACCATTTATCCTGCATAGCAATTTGGTAATGTCATCCACCTCCCGCACTGATTGATCGTGGAAGAGTCCTCGAAACTTGATGGAGATCTGGGCTTCTTCATATACCTGTTGTTCATTATGCCCACACAATCGACTTTATGCTTCTCCCATCTATTGCATCGCCACATCCAACATGCTGATAGTAGTCACCACCTATCATGTTGGAATCTTCAGACAATAATTGATGAACTGTGCATCCAGCTGGATTATTGTCTTCCCCACAAAGATCTCGAATTGATCTGGATAGTGGATGGTACGACCTTGCACACTCCATGACGAATTCTGCAACTTGAGCTGAATGGGAATGTTGAAGCTCGAATGATTCCACTGCTTTTGACTGCCCGCATGAGAGAAGTCTTTCCAGCTCTGGATCTGTCAATCAATTCGAAAGAGGTTCTGGGCCTAGATCTGTGTCTCCGATGTCAACAAATCTGGAAGTAATGCATGATTCCACTTGAGCTTTCTCTTTCATCCCGCTTTGCCATGGCCGGATCTATCTTTGTCTGAGCAACTCTTTTTCTTTTTATTCGGCCAATTCTTTACAACTGGTGCAGATCTAGGAATTTCTTCAGATTCGAGAGGATATATTCAATGTATCTGACATTGATTTAAGCTCCCTTTCAATTATATAAGCACCTGTAATGAATACCTACAATTAATTCAGACAAAGACGGCAACCGGAACATGAACACTTGATTTTTATCATAAAAATCTGCATATAAAGCCCGCTGCCCTAAAATTTGAGGCTTTGCTTGCATGCAAAGCAAGCATAAATATTTTCAACTTCACCTGGGCACCTGTACCAATATGCAGATAATTAACCAAGCTTAAAACAAGCTCCTCCAATCCTAGGCGCCAAACCTTGAAGCTTTCCGACAGTGAAAAACACTTCTTTGAGCAAAAATCCTCCTCCTTTGGGCGCCAAAACTGTCCGGCTGCACTCCTTTGCTAGAAGAATTAATTAATTCATCATTATGGCAGCCCATGCTTATATAACCTTCATCATTCTATAATTAATAATTGCCTCTCCTATTCCTGGCAATTAATTAATTAATAAACATGCTTTTCTCTTCAATTTGGGCGCCTATTTTGTGCATGCTCATGGCTGCCATTAAATAAATAAATTTAATTTATTTTTAGCCCTCTACTTTCACTTAACATCATGCTTTGACCTTCTATTTCTCCATGCACCAAAATTAGGAATAAAAACCATTAATAAATACTTCAAAAAGCATTATTTATCCTCCAAATGGGTCGCACTTTTTAGCATGCTTTAGGGCTGCATTAAATAAATTAATTTAATTTATTTTTAGCATTCTACTTCCAGTCTTCTTTGACTTCTCCTTATGCATTGACTTTTCCTCATCCCTGGGCACCAAAATTGGAAGGGAGACTATTAATAAATGCCATTAAATAAATTAATTAATGCTCCAAAGGGGTCGCACTTTTTGGCAAAGGCTGATTTCTATATTTAAAAGTCAATTTTGATGGGATTATTCACCCTGCATGGCAGCTCCAAAAATCCCATTATCCACTTAAGTTGTTTGACTTCCACAATGGGATTTTTTACCCTGCAAGGCAGGTAAGAAATTCCCATCAATGCCTTAAGTGATTTTTCTTTATTTCATAATGGGAATTTTCACCCTGCAAGGCAGGTAAGAAATTCCCGCCTGCCTGCTGCCTCTAATTTTCCCATCATGACTTAAGTGACTTTGCCTTCATGGGAAAAAGTACCTGCAAGGTAGGTACAAAAATCCCACTACCTGCTGCGACCAAAAATCCCACTGCAACTTAAATCCATCCATTCCCAAAAATGTGACTTGTCCAGAAGAAGCTTTTTTGTGCATGACTTCATCTTTTTAAAGAGAACTTGACTTCCTGAGGTGATTCCTTTTGGCATGGCATGGCGCCGTAGATGATCTCCAGATACTCTAGGCAAGAAAACAGATTATATTGGCGAAGGAATTGACCTAGGGGAATTTCACAGAGAAAAATACGAGAAAAATAAAAAAACGCAAAACGTTGCCAGAAGTCACAGATAAAGCCCAGATCCATTCCTGGTGAAAACCCTACTGGTATATGTGAATATTGACATGCAAAATTTCAACAGGGCTAAACCGGAGCACAATTTACTTCAAACGGGGCTCAAAATAATTAAATAAAATTTTCCAGACAAAACTTGACGAAGGGATAAAACAATTTTCGGCATCTGGGTATTTGTCGAAATTGGCTCCTATGATTCACTGGGAATATCTAAACGCAATACAAGCATCTTCTGGCAATAAAAACACAAAACGACCCATTATTTTAAAAGTACAAATTTTTTTTACATGGGGTAGTCTCAGATTTCAGGGTGAAATCTGGGACACCAATCGGCTCCTGTCTGTGGACATCTTTACCTCTATCAAAAATGACAAGGGTAAAGATGAGATCCCAACATCTCTGGTTTCGTATCTTGTCCTTTGGGCTCGGGGTCAGGCAAACAAAAACAACACAACACAGAAAAACAAGGAAAAAAAAACAAAGTTTTATTTATATACATATAGGTTTTACCCTCTTTTTTATGTCCTAATAGCTTTCAAGTGTTTCCTATCAAAGGCAAATGACAATTCAACTCCATCCTGATGAGCAAGAATGAAGCTATCAGCTCCGAAATCTTTTTTTAATCACAAAAGGCCCTTTCCATAGTGAATCAAATTTCCCGTGCATGCCTTTTGTTTCTCTTCTTTTGTCCCATAAAAGGACCCAGTCATTGATCTCAAACTTTCTTTCCCTGGCCTTTTTGTCAAGATCACCTTCACCTTCTTTTGATGCTCTGACAATCTATCTGCGACTTGAGCCTGTACCTCTCGCAATTCAGTCAGATACATTATCCTTTTTTCAATAGCATCATTGAATGTGGAATCCTCCAGGGCTCTAGAAAGTTGTAAGGCAGGCAATTCCAAGGTAAGAGGCAGCTCTGTGTCTCTTCCATATAATAGCTGAAAAGGGGACATGCCTATAGCCTTCTTCGGTGTAATCCTATCTGCCCATAGTGCATCAAACAACTTCTTGTGCCAAGTTCTTTGATTTTCAGTTACTAGCTTTCACACGATAGTCACCAAATTTTTATTACTTGATTCAGCTCGCCATTCCTCGGGGATAGTAATCGAGGAATGTACCAGCTGATCCCATGAGTGTAGCAAAAATCAACCAGCTCCTCAGAAGACAATTTGGAGCGTTGTCTGCTACTATTTTATTAGGTACGCCAAACCTAATAACAATATTTTCCTTTATAAAATTACACACCTCCGCGGAAGTGGCGTTCTTAACAGGAATGGCTTCTACCCACTTACTGAAATAATCAATAGTTGTCAAAATATAATGATGACCGACACTGGGCCGGTCAAGTTGAGCATACCAATAAAATCCATGCCCCATTGTTGGAAGGGTTCTTCAATTACAACTGGTTTTAAAGGTAATGCGGGCAATTTTACACGCCCAACAAAGTGTTGGCACGCTTGGCACTTAGACACCCACTCGCAAAGATCTTGAAAAAGTGTGGGCCAGTAATACCTTGCTCGAGGATCTTGTGAGCAGTGACTCAGGCTGAGAAATGACCACCACAAGCCATGTTATGAAATTGTTTTAAGAGCTGATCCTGCTGAGCTTTATCTACGCATCGGAGAAACACACCATCAATTCCTCTTTTGTATAAACCATTGTCCCAAAGAACAAAGTCTTTGGACTTTAGTTTAATAGTACGTTTCTCTTTTCGAGAAAGTTGATCCGGGCATTCTCCATAAGTCAGAAAATAGGCAATGTTACTGTACCACTCTTCCACCAGATCTATAAAAAGGACCATAGGAAAATCTTGATCTACCTCTGGCGTTGTTGCTTTCATCTCAGTCATCAATTCACACAAACCTCTTCCTCAAACCAGCTTTGTGGGTTTGATATCCAGGTCGTATTCTTGAACTTTCGTCACCCATGTGCCTCTTAACAACCCTAACTCTTGTTGGGTGAGAATAGATTTCACTGCAGTATCTGGAACCAGACCACAGTATGTGAGGAAAGAATATAGTACCTGAATGCCTTACATGCCTTTACCACTGAGTATGCATGTTTTTCCATTGGAGTATATTTCAACTCATAAGCTTTTAAAGGCATGCTCATGAAAGCAATCGAGCTTCTACATCCTCCTGATTCTTCTGCATCAAGATTGCTGACATCAGGTGTTCGAGAGAATAACAAAGAAAGAATAAATTCTTTACTAAAGTCAGTGAAACCAAGACTGGGGCTTTTGACAAAGGCCTCTTTAATTTTCTCAAACGCTTCCTTCCCTTCACTGCTCCATTTGAAATCATGTGTCTTCTTCATCATATTTGAGATATGACGAGTTAGCTCAGCAAAGTCAGGGATGAATCTCCTGAGAAAATTAACTTTACCAAAGAAAGAGTGAACCCCTTTTTTGGATGTTGGCAATGGCAAAGTCTGAATAGATTTGACACGTTCCAGATCTATCTTAGTTCCTTCCTTTGAGACAATATGCCCTAGTAGCTTTCCTTCTGTTACAACAAAGATAGATTTCTTAGGGTTCAGAGAAATACCATGTTTCATTGGATGAAAACCTCTTCCAGATTTGAAATGTGCGCTTCTTCTTCTTGGAAAAGACTATCAGATCATCGAGGTACACCACTATGCTTACATCCTTGAGATGAGCAAATGCTAAATCCATAGCTCTTTGAAACGTAGCTCCAACATTGATCAAACCGAAAGGCATTTTCTGATAAGCAAAAGTTCCCCAAGGTGTAATGAACGTCGTTTTATATTGATCTTCCTCAGCCACCTTGACCTGATTGTAGCCTGAGAAACCATCAAGCATGGAAAGCATTTCAGATCCAGTAACAACCTGCAGAGTGTGATCCATGATGGGGATGGGGTAGTTATCTTTTAATGAGGCTTGATTAAGATTGCGAAAGTCAACGCACAATCTAATCTCGCCACTCTTCTTCCTCACAGGAACTATGTTGGCTAACCATTCAGAGTGATGTATGGGATAAATTATCTTTGCATCTAACAACTTCTAGATTTCTACAAAGATAGTCCCTAAATAGTAGGGTTATGCCACCACAACTTCTACTTGAAAGGCTTTTGTTCTGTTTTAATGGGATATAGTGTTGAACTTCTACAGGCTGATATGTCTTTAGATCCTGGTAAGACCAAGCAAAAACATCCATATATTTCTTAAGAAGCTTTGTAAAAGCTTCTCTTTCTACCTCTGAACAACACTTACCCAGATTTACTAATTTAGGATCATTGCTTGCTCCCAAATTTAGTAATTGTGTATCGAGGAAGAACCTTCCCCACTTTCTTCATTCTTTTTAAGCATCTGATCATGCTTGTCAAACATTTCCTCAAGAGATACTAAGCCTTTAGGAATTTTATTTCCCTTCAGCTGGATAATCTCTTGACTTCCTGAGACCTTTGCATCCGTTTCTCCCACAGTAGTTTGTCTTGGAGGTGAGTTGCTTCCCTCATAGTAGATCTCTTCGAAGTTGTCCTTTTGTTGGAGAAATGCAACAATCTTGCTTGTCATCATTAAAAACCTACCATTATTGGACGTTATCAGGAACCTTCGGGTGGAAGACCATCTCAACTTTGTAATCCCCTGTCTGAAAAATGTGGGAGGCTGATCTGGATTTAATAAAGCTGCAGTCACTGCAAGTGAATCAGCTCTAGAATTTTGCTCTCTCGAATATAAGATACCGAGAAAGCTGAAAAATCTAGGATAACAGAGTAGACTCGATCTCTATAATGCCGAAGTTTGTCCTTTTTTACTTGGTAGAGACCTCTTATCTACTTAACAATCAACTCAACATCTCCCTTTGCATGTAAGAGCTTGATTCCCATTGTTCTTGCCTGCTCCATACCTAACAACAATGCTTCATATTCTGCCGTGTTGTTAGTATTTTCAACATTAATTTGAAGGAATGTGCATGCACCTTTCCCTCAGAGAAATAAGAACAACGCCTGCACTGGATCCAAATGAACAACAACTACCATCAAATTCCAAAGACCAAACCTTATTATCCAGTTGATGTGGTTCTTGGATCACAAGTTGAATTTCTTCTTTATCCATTTCTAGATAATAGACTCCGTGATCGATTCTTGAAACAAGATCTGAGATCTAGGATCTTCAGATTTCGATACTATGTACTTGGATTTCTTCTCAAGTTCTAACTTCTGATTAACTCCTTTGATTGGTATGTGCACAAGACCAATCCATCTTGACTTCTCCGCCCAGTTCTTTAAAAATTTCTACTCAAAAGCATGCCATAAGATACTAGGGATGTCTACTACAAGGATAGTCATCTTTAATCTCTTTTTTCTGGGAATGAAGCAAGTACTGCCTGTGCATCTTTGATTTTCCCAACCAGAGGCACTTGCCTTTCCATTGAATAACATCTTCCGATGGTTTTTGTCAATGTGAGACCCAAGGCATCAACAACTTTGGCAGGCATGACATTGTCAGAAGCTCCAGAGTCCAAAATGCAATTGCTCAATTTGTAACCATTAATAAGCAATGACACATAGAATGGCTCGATCCTTTCCGATGATGTAGCAGGAGAAGAAGTAGAAGGAGAAGAGCTTGCAGCCGCATTGTTTGAAGGAGGAGTAATCTTCGACTAGACAAGATACCCCGTGAAACATTATTTGTTGGAGTATTGGGACCATTACTTTGCACATACTTGACCAACCTATTTAGCTGATCAGGAAATGCCCTCAAATACTCAGCTTCTGACATCTAGACCTTGGTCTTTTTAATGTGATCAATAATGTCGAAAGCTTGACTTACTCAACTGGATGCACATTAGCCCTCTCGCTGAATTGAAAGAATTTGCATGCTTATCTTTGGGAGCTAATGAAGAAGGTAGCGTACTACCTCTTTTTAGGATAGTAACATCCGCCCAAGATCTTCTCTTTCTCTTCTTTGGCCGCTTGTGGATGCTTCGCATTTTGGCATGTTTGGGACCTTGTGAACACCGCAAATGTGTGACCATCAGAATCTTCAAAAGATTCATAATAGCCCTCATCAGATTCGTAGTCCAGGTAACCAATGTTGGAGTCGCCAGAGGATCTACAAAGTCCTCATCATCAAATGATTCATCAATGCCAAGATCTTCTTCATTAGTTTCCAAGTTGTTCCTCGAGCAAATTTCAATTTCCAACCATTGTGGTGCAAAAGCAAGTAAGTCTATTTTGATTTTGATTTTGACCATTAAAGGTCCGAGTAGGAGCTATTCTTGAAGGAGTCACATTTCCTGCTTGAGATATCTGCTTCTTGATTTGCAGCATATCGTTAGCCAACCTTTGCAGCAAAGGATCTGAAGTACTTGAAGAAGCTCCATCACCTTTGTGGGGTGATTGTCTGATTTTTCCAGCCATGATCAAGTCATCTTCAACCTCCACGGCAACATTTTGTGCTTCTAGTAGATTCACAGGTCTTGCCCTTCGTAGCTGATATCCAACTTCGGGCAACAAAGCATTTATAAAAATGTCTTTTTGATTTTCATCACTTAATGCAGCAGAAGTGGGGATTTTATATAAAATCCTTTGGAACCTTGCAATAAAGTCCCACATGTTCTCATTTGGCTCCTTCTTTAATTGTGTAAGTTGAGTGATCAACGTGCTAGCGTCTTCTGCAAGCTTGAATCTTTTCAGAAATTGCTCTCGCATGGACGCCCAATTTGTTATAGTTCCAGGGGCTAACCGATAGAACCATTCTCCAGCCAAGTCATGTAGAGAGTCTCAATGAAAAGTCTGACCGAGACATCTTCATGCTCCACTGCAAGCACACCACAAGATATGAAGAATGCTTACCAAATGATCATCCGGATTTTGCTTTACCATCTCCAAAGAATTTCGGGAAATTCTTTCTGATCCTTTAGGCAGATCGTGCATAGGCGAGTCAAGTTCAGTGGCCCAAAAGCTGCTCCCCATGGGACAGTACTATCTGGTTCTGATTCTGATTCTGCATGATGAATGGGGCACGTCTTCTCCTTGTGTAGACTTGGTGAATAATTCCAAACCGATTATGTCAAGACGATCCGATCTGATGAGTGTGTACTCTTCCTTCCCGTGAGAGACTAGATCTGCGGGGCTTCTAACTTGAGGAGGATGATTGAAATTGAATTACTCCCGCAATCAAGAAATGATCACCTCTTCCTCAGTGCCTTCACAGATCGGTGAATGGACGTTCAAATAAAGTTGAAAGTTGAATGGGAAACACTCTATCTACAAGAGATAAGCTTTGATCTCGCAAAGATAGTTGTTCCCAACGAGTCGCTAAAAATCGTTGGCTAGATTTTCTGCATAGCTAAAAACCTAGGCAATCATGAGATAAATCTCCCTCATTTACCGGTGAGGCTCCCATGTAAGATTTTTCAATTAAATATGCTAGTATCTATTTGTGGGTATTACTTTAACCATGCAACTCATGAACCATAGCTATATAGTTTTGCAGCAAGTAAGTAGCTATTAAAGAAAGGAAATATCTAATGAAGAAGGAAAATAATAAAAACACAGAAAGAAAGAGGGAAGATGTGCAACCCAATCAATAGATTACAGAGTTGATTGCATGCACATAGATAGAACCAATAGATATTAACACACAAATTATAAGCAAAGGCAACTTTCAGATCTAGATCTAGAATAACACAAAGTTTATAAGTAGATCTAAGACAAAAAGTTAGAAACAAAATGCACCGTCGACACAAAGTTCTCCGAAATATGCTCCTTTCTATTCCTTTGCTTCAAATAGCTATCAGGGGTTTCAGCACAAAGTCTGGAACACAAGAATGTTGCTTACAAATTCTTGATCATTAACCCGAAGGTTCTTCCTCTACTTATAGAATGTAGAAGGGAAATTACAAATGGGAAACTTAACTGAACTAGAACATAAACAAGAAGTAAAGATAACATCTGGCAATCATCTTCCTTTAATTCCTCTCCAAGTGACATGCATCGGATCTATAGTCAAAATTATACACATCTGTCACTTAACTTATAGAATCGTTCCACACAACTTAAAGTAATGGTTTTCAAACCAATAACTTTAAAGTTTTACAATTACATCCGGGAACGTAGAAATAGAAGAAGAAAGAGTAGAAGAAGAAAGATCCACAACCGTAACATCTACATCTTCTTTTTTTTGTTTTGATACTGAATATACTTGTTGAACATGTAATTCAACAACTTCCCATCTGTTTTAGCCACAACTTCTTTTTTCTGTCCTGAATTGCAGCAAGCCTTCGTTCAAAACCTCGATGCACGCTTCCACATCCTTCAAGCTAGGCCCAAACTTCTTAATATCTGACTGCAACATTACCAGCACTTACTAATGGAATCCATCGTGAAAGGCCTAACAACTCCATCAATCCTCTCTTGCACCATCAGAAGAGATCCTTCCAGGGAATCAGCACTTTGCTAGGAATGGTCCTTTTGTATGAAGAAACGTTCCCGACCACTTCCTCATTAGTGAAAGCAATGACATTGTCTGGATAGTGATGATGCCATACTTTCAAGCACCCACATCCTTTTCAGCATGATTCTAAAGATCTCCAAGCGGAAAGAAACTACAAACTCAAGTTGCTTCCCTTTTCAACCGATCCATCGGGCACAATTTGTTCTGCAGTCAAAACCTCCCTCGCAACTTATTTATCTCAACCAAAGTACTCAAGTTACTTTCAGCTACTGTGTTCATGTCCATCGTGCTTGTCACTAGTTGCTTCAACTGAACCGATGCATCCTTCATAACCTTTAGACGGGCCGACACCTCCTTGAGTTGTACAGAAGCTTGGCGAATGATTAGATTCTTCCATTCATCGATAGCTTTAACTTGGTTACCTACATCTTCCACTTCCTGCATCAGATGATCACTCACCTGCTTATGTGCTAAAATTGGCTGAGTGGAAGATTTGGCAACTTTGGCAATAATCTCACACAACTGAGACACCTACTTTTGAAGTTCAACTTTTTCCACCTTTTCTTTGTCAAGCCTAAGGAATAAAGCATTTATCAATGTCTGTGTGTCTTGCTTCAATCCTTCAGTAGTGGCTTGACCTATGGGTACTTTGGTCACTATTATATCCATCCGCCCGTGAGCTCACCCTTCTTCTTTCCTTCTGCTGAACTCGATACCTCAATGAACTTCTTCCCCGACTCCTCAATAATCAACCTCAAAGTCACCTTAGCAACTTTAGGTTTTCTATCTTTTCCACCCAAACTCAGGAGCAACTGCAAGTCATGTTCCTCCAAGTTGATCTCCTCTCTAGCCTCTGGGACCGACTGTGAAGCCAACCACTTTGAGAAATTACTTCTCAGAGAATGAGAAGTTTCCGAATGTACCACCATCTCGTGCTCTGGTTCCTCTCCATCCGAAATTGCTACAGTGTCGTGGCTACCATCCTCTGTATTGTCCAAAGACAAAGCTCTTTCAAATTCTGCCATCTGCAACTTTAGCGTTTCTTCAGGAAGAGGTGCTTGATCGAGTGGTTGAGGAGAAAACACAAATGTTTCCGATTCAACGGAGGAACGGTAATCCTGCTGAGGTGCAAAAGTTGGTGAAGTACTTGATGCTGGAGAAGTCGGAACTAACACCATAGCCATAGAAGTGATCTTTTCCCTCGAATGAGACTTCTTGTGCACTTTAATCTTTTCAGCCTTCTCGCTTTTTCTCCTCGTGCTTCCTTTTGAGGGAATCTCCTGTGCTGAGGTTTCCTGTGATCTGATTCATCAAAGCTTCATCAAGGCAATATCCCTTTGTCAACAACCAGTTTGAAGTATTGACCAAAACAACAGCGGCACCTTTCCTCGATCGTGTGGCAGCCACCAATGTTCTCTTGAAGTACAACTCTATCTCCTCCCATCTAATGATATGCGTCAAGTAACACAGCCCATCATCTTTAAGATCCGCAGGTATCCGTGCTAATCCATAATCAAACACTTGTCGTGTTGATAACCTCGCTAAGTCTTTCTTCCTAACTTCGTACTCGCTTTCATACACTTCATCCAAAATCTTCTAACGAAGGCACACTGCACGTATTCCCGGGAGATTGTCTTGTGCCTTTTGCCACCCCATATGGATCAAATATATGTTGATTGGCTCTCTCGAAAAGCTAGTGACCCGGGAAGAACTCATGCTCATACCATCTATCCTAAGTTTATTATACCCCATTGTGTTTTACCCATGGATAATTAAATATTAACTATTTAATTACACTTTTTACATGTATCTTAACCACTTATCTACCCCATATCAATTCCTAACCTCCCATATCAATTCTATCCATCTATCCCCCTATTTCTCCTCCCCCAAACCATGCAGGGGATATTTCCCGTATTTGAGTCGGAAGGATCACTTTCATCTTTCCAAAATCATCCTTTTTGGCCATTTTGGGAGTCTGTTCCCGATCGGCACCGAATCGGTACTACTTCTGGCCGACGCCGATTTTTCGAACGGCACCGATTATACTTCGGCCGCCGATTATAAAACACAGGCTAAAATTTAGTTCTGGTTAGACAGAAAGAATGACAGAGAGTTTTTGAGCATCAAGCCCGAGCATCATCTATCAAGTGAAAGTGAATTCTATCCAGATCAATCCCTGAGAGGAGTACCATTACTCTGCTCCTACAACATCACATCGTGAGCCTCCATCGATCTCTTGGTGACTCTGCTCCTACATCTAGCGAAGGTGGAGCTTTGTCAGTATCCCTACGGCTCCTGCAGATCCAGCGGACATCGATGATCTAGCTTTCATTGTCCATTTCTCAATCTTCCTGCAATTTTCCCTAGTCGACGCCGACCGACTCAATCCTGGGCCGATTCTAATCGACGCCGATTTTCCTAATCGACGCCGATTCACCCAATCGATGCCGATCGATCGCCTGGCAGATAGTAAAAGAACTCAGGTAACACAAATCCAACATTGTTTTCATAGTTTCCTATTTTCTGTTTTTTCTCATTGTTTACATTTACATTCTCTATCATTTTAATCGTAAAAATCTAGACATTTACTTACATCTTTTATCATGTATGCTTCTTTCTTTAATTGAAAACGTGGACTGACATCCGCCGAGGGAGCTTATCGCTTCCTGACCCGCTTTTCGGTAGTCCACCCAAATATCTTTTAACGTTGTCTTTTTCTGTCAAGTATCTGTGTCTCACAGGTTTCTCAGATCTACTTTGCAAGATTGCTCGTGTGCACCCATTTTGTCTACATCGGCTTTCTTTTCCACCTACATCTTCGGATCTTGTCTTATCTATCAGGTATTGATTTCATTTGAGTTTTTCAGGTTTTTGTGTTTAGTTTGGTACATTAACTTGGATAGGTAACAAGTGCACAAAATTCTTGATCTACATTCTGGCACACCTGGTGGGACCCAACCAAAGTCCCCTATTGGTAAGTTCATTTCTTTTCCAGTTTTGAGCTTTTGTTCTTTTTCTTCACTGATTTTCATCAGTTTTCCTTAAGCATTTCCTTCCTTCATTTTGGTCTTGCTTCTTTCATTTATAATTTGCAAAGTCAAAGTTTTTTCTTTCTTGCAAATCTAAATCCCAATTTCTATTTCAAAGATTAGTAAATCTTTCATTTGATTTCAAGATTGCATTTTTGATTCATCTCTTTATGCAAAATTGTTATTTCCTTGAAAGTTTTCTAGTTCCTTAAATAGAAATTTTCATTCTACTATTATCTGGATATATCTTTCTGGATTTGTTTGTGTGTTTGCTTAACCTTTTCTTGTGGAGCACTTTGCTTGTTCATGGGATTGTTCGAGGGGAAGAGCTCAACAACGCACTTTTTGAAGTCCACACACCTTGGAGAGCTAAATCTACAGTATTTTCTTTACGGTGTTTTCTCCTTTTTAAGAACTTAAAAAGAACTTGTTTGTTTGTTTTCTATCACATTCAAACATTTCGATTTTGGTGCTTAAAAAGAATTTAATCACATTTGGGAAAGAACTTGTTTGACTTGTCTTCATCAAAATCAAACACTTCATTTTTAGTGCTTAAAAAGAACTTCTTCTTTGTCATTTTTGTCAGTATGTTCTTCATCTAGTTTTCTAAATAGGTTGGAAAATTGATCAAAATCGGTAGTGACACTATTTGATTTTTATTTTTCACCCTTGCACACAAAGCCAAAATCACTAGGTATTAAGCATTTAAACAAAAATTCCTTCCCTGGCCTCGCCTACTTGGAAGTGACATCCAAGAGGAAGAGCCTACGCGGTACTCGGGCACGCTTATAAATTCACTAAGTTCTGTATATATTGGCAAAGCACCCGACTCCCTTATCGCAGCGGTGTGTGAAGTGCGGGGTAGGCCCCTATATCAAGCCACGTACCGGTCTTTTACTGAAGTGCCTTCGGACTCCTCACCAAAACATTCCCCAAACCATCCTTAGTTTGGCTATCTGAGTAGTTCCTGTTCTAAAAAGCCTTCCCTAATATTTTCTTTCTTAAAAGCATGAAAACTTAAAAGAGATAATCACCCACGCTGCTTGAATTGTCTTGTGCATTAGTTAGGTCAATCTTTTTTTTCTATATTTCTGCTTGTTTATGACGGTCATCACCCGTTACAATCTAGAAAAATGGCTCAACTAGCCCCTTCTTCATCCGAGATCACCACTAATGTGGATGTTTCAGCACCCCTCGGGTCTTCCTCGACCACTGTTAGTTGGTTCCCCATCTTGGTCATATAATCCTTCTATCATCCTAAAGTGATCCCATCACGTCCAACTTCCCCACCTTCGTAGGTATCATCTCGCTTCTCGATATAGAGTATGTTCCTCATGGAGATCCTAAATTTCAGGCACTCCTTGATCACAATCCGGTAGCCCTTATGGACTATCTAGTGCATAAGTCTGTTCAAATATCTGATCAGGGACCACCAATCCAGCAAGTTTATGATTATTCTCATGAACCATCCTAGGCTTTTATAGAACAGTTAGCATACTTTTTCTCACCTCAACCACGGAAGAGGGTGGCACATCTATGCCTCCTTTTTCTCTTCCACCGACCATGTCGACTAGTTCTCAAATGATCTTGCCTATCCCTAGTGCCGCGGCTACCTCGGCTACTCCACAACCTACTTTTGAGAGGCCCTCTTCTTTAGCTATGATGGGTGCATCCACACTCTCACAGATTGTTGTTAATTCTTCTATGTCATCTATTGCATCTCAGGGTCAGTACCTCTCTATGAATCAACCCCCTTCTACGAGTCAGTCATGGTTCCTTCTTCTCATCCTCCAGCTGGTCTTTCTTCCAATGCTCCAGCGACAGTGACCTTTACCCATCCTCTGGCGTCGCAGCCCTTAATAACCAATCCGGCAGTCAAAAGCCTCATTCAAACTTTGTTCCCCACCATGTCCAATCAAATCAACACCCATGTTCCTCAATCCATTCCGATTCAATCGACAAGTGTAGGAGCCCACCAATCACAAGCTCCATCTTTCATTCAACCACCTTTCTCAACCACTTGTCATCTCACAACTTGTTTATACGCAGGCTCCTTCACAACAAATACCTCACCAGGCATCACCCAGAATGCCTAGTTATTCCTCTTATCATCCTGTTAATCAACAGATGAATCCCCCGTTAACACCTCAACAAAATCTACCATTCACTTCTTATGCAGGACATACCAACATGCCTCCTCCTCAATCTGACATCATCCAAATTCTTTTCAAGAAAATCACAGACCTAGAAGCCTCCACCAAAGGGGCTCACCCTTCATACTCTTTTGAAGAAGTGTGTAATGAACCGATTCATCCATCAGTGGCTTTTAAGCCTTATCCTCCCCAATGGGAACTTCCTAAGTTCTCAAAATTTCATAGTCGGAGGATCCTCAACAAAGACCTGAGCATTCAAGCACGCTTGCTACCTTATAGTCCAGATCGAGCTTATGCTCCATACTTTCCCTATGTCTCTAAGCAGGCCTCGCTTTAGACTCGGTACAATAACATTCCCAACACTCCCTCGCTTTTTCTTTCTCTCAATTAGCTCGATGTTTGTTGAAAACTTTTCAATAAATATCACACATAAGATCTCGATTACAGATCTTTATAACATTCATCAATTCGATGACGAGTCTATTACAGACTTTGTCACTCATTGGAGAGGTATAATAAATCAATTGTCTTTCTCCCTCCCTCAATCTCAACAGATCGAGTTGTTTACTCGATCTTGCGCTAATCATATTTCTTCCACTTTAAGGATTCAAACCTTTCACACATTTGAAGAAGCCTTTACGATGGCACGCAAACTTGAGTCCCATGCCATTGAACAAGGGAAGTTAAAACTTCACTCTAAATCTAAACCAGATTTTTCTCGGTTTACAAAATCAAACCCTTCCACTTCTAACAAAGACAAGAATCAGGGGTCCACCAACGCTATCATATTAAAAACATCACGAGCCGATAACACTTCTAATCAAACACCACGAGAGACTCTTCATCTTCTCGAAAAGGACCCTCGTCATCTCGATCTTTTACTTCATTGGGGGAATCATATGCTTCTATCTTAGAAAAAATGTTGGAAGTTCACATGATCAAACTTCCCCCTATTAGAAATTTTGATGAAAGCCAAGAATGACCATTCTGGTATAGGGAAAATGACTTCATTATCATAGAACCAAAGGCCATGACATCGAACGATGTCAGACCTTCAAAAATCTTGTCCAAAAATTCATTGATAAAGGCGAGCTCATTCTGGATAACCCAAATGCTCCCCCAAATCAGGCACTTGATGTCTTTAAACAACCTTTTCCCAATCATTCCCCAAACAATGACGCTTCAGGGTCTCAAAAACCAAACACTCATACTATCAACTTCATCTTCTACTAAAGAATCTTCTTCTAAACCTAAGCCATCTACAAACATGTCAACCGAATCGAACTTCCTCCCGCTCCATTAATCTCTGAGATTCCACCATCTTCGACAATTCATCTTTGAATATTCCTCCATTGTTAGAGATGGATTCATCTCTCTCTGCCTCTTTATCTGATCTTCCATCCATGCCAGAGACAGTGTCATCCTCATCTGTCTCATCATCAGACATTCTTTCGATGCTTGAGGCATTTACATCTCTTCAAGTTTCCACTACGAATACATCTACTTCTGTTTCTCCCATTTTTTCCCACGACTATGCCATTGGTGAACATACCTATAGTCATACCAACTTCTCTACCAATGGAAGCATCTTCAATTTTGACTCTTCCCATTTCCTTTCCTACAGTAGTTACACCCACAATTACTATACCAAGTATCTTCCTCACAAGGAACCACTTCTTCATCATCCACTTCTTCCATCACCGATGTTGCCTTGCCTATTAAGGAAAAATCTAAAGAAATAACACCAACACCTACACTTTCGGTTCCTAAACTTAAACCGAGACAACTAAAGTCTAACGTTGCATCATCAGTACCTCACCATCTCCTTCCCCCGAAAAGGTTACAATCACCTTATGCGGTCAAGTTGTCACCATCCCCGAAAAAGGAAAACCAATATTTCAGACTATTAAGACTCTTGGTGCTTTCCCTCAAAAATCTCTCTCTGCGCCTCATAAAAGATTGGATTTATCCACTGAGAAGGCATCTTCTTCTACAACACCATCAAAACCATCATCTTCTTCTACAACACCTTCTTCACTGTGCTCAGTAAAGTGGATTTACCCACTAGAAAGGCATGTCACCTCTTTTATCATGACCATCATCTTCATCACCAAAAGCCAAGGCACCCTTTGTTCCTCCTATCAGACCTATTTTGGGAGCTCCTCCCTCATCTAAATCAGTCTTATCTAAATCATCATTTGTTTTGACCAAGCAACCTTCTTCATCTCTAAAGACCACAACACTTGTCACATCTTCGTCTTCTTCAAAATCTATCTTAGGAGCTCCTCCTCCACCAAAATCAATCTTGCCTCACTTACTTCCATCTCAAGCACCCAAGGCTACTTTCCCAATGTCCAAAAAGAAAAAATGATCCCTAAAAAGACTGTCAAACCAGATATGCAAGATTCTTTTTACCTCGAGTAATCTGCTAAGGCAAAAGAGGCACCTTCATCATCTCTATCCTCATCTTTGTCTACCGATTCTATACTAAAATTCTTCACCAACTTATCCAATCTTCATCCATATCTCTTCCTCCGATCAAACCCTATAATCCTAAAGGAGTAAAACCTTCCTGGTTCAACTCTGATTTGATTTGTGCTTACCACCGCACTCCAGGACATGACACCGAGGGATGTAAAGCCCTTCAATCTGCCGTCATTAACAACTCTTGAAGAAAGTGATCTTCTACTTGGAAGAGGAGGAGGAACAAGTATCTCTCGTCATCTCAACTACATCTCGAGCCTCGAACGGTCTACCTGCACTCTAATTCTATTAATTCCACTCCGATGATCTTCCACCTTCTCAAATCGACACAATTCATATCGCCACTAGAGCACAACAGTATGATAATCTATCATCATCTACATCTCGGCCACGGGTTGTCATTTCTATGGCCCCTGAAGGAGTTCCTCCTTCCTCATCAGCCCCGAGACCTCGGGTCTCTATTCATGCTTCACCTCGGCTCAGATTCCCATGTGTCAGTTGAGGAGAGTGTTATGAAACAACTTACCCATGCTCCGGTCAAAATGTCTCTTTTTGACCTCATTCAATCATCTCCACAAAGATCACCAGCTGTGCTCGATTGATAATCTGCGCATATCAGTTGAATTCAGATGAGCCCCAACCTTTTGAGATGGTTGTTGGATTGAATAGACCATCAACCACCATTTCCTTTGAGGATTCTAAAATTCCTCCCTTTCTTCCGAGGATTTGAGGCTCCTCTTTATCACAAGCTTCAAATCAACAACACTACGTTAAAACGCACTATGATCGATAGTGGTGCTGCACTCAACATCATTTCCTCTCACACATTCGAGCAACTTAAGTTACCAAAGAACGTAGTGTCACCACCGCCTTTTTCACCCTTCGATCATTTAACGATCAGCTGGCAGTTACTTTAGAAACGTGGTCCTGCCCATTCGGTAGGTAAGAAACTACTTCACGAGCTTTTTTACATTGTTGAAGGGAAATTCCACTACAATATGATCCTCGATGCTCCTGGATTCATACAATGCATCAGTGTCCCATCAACCCTCCATCGATGCTTAAAATATCAATATGAGGGAAAAATCTATACTCATCCAGGAGATCCTTTTCCTTCCGCACAATGTGACATGACCACAGGGTCTACCCCTCTAAAGGAGAATGCTTGTTCTCCTGACGAGGCTTCATCCTCTTCCATACCTATAACAAAACTACCAGATTTACAAAATCTGGAAGAGACGTTGCAGCATTTTTCGCTAGGAGAGCTTCCTCTTCTCTCTTTTGACGCCCATCTCAAACCTAATGAGTATGGTAGACCGTAAAAAACAACTAAATATCAGCCAGTCTTGGTCACATCATCACCATTGGTCTACCCAATCAATGACTAACTTCATTTACGGTGGTCTCTGATACACCTCACTATCACCTGATTCTCCCCTAGGGCCAAACCCTATTCAGCAGGGTTTGATTGTTTACATAATCCCACGCTTCACAAAAACTTATTTATATCGATGCGCATGGAAGGGCTTTGGCCTGGGAAAGTATGAACAGGGTGTGCATGACCTCGTGTCCATTCCAACTCTTAAACCACATCAAAAATTTGGTTTAGGATTTAAACCTCTCTCAAAAGCCACCATCACCATTCTCGATGAGCCTCTTTCCATTGAGGAACCATCTTCTCCCACCAGGTCAGAAGCATCACTTGATGTGGATGACACCATTTCCATCCCACCTAACTTTTTTTTTTTAGTCAATACCATTTCCATAGGTCCATTGACCTATAAAACTAATGGCGAATCCACTTCCATACCATTAGTCTTCCCTGAAATAGTTGGAGATGACTCTCCCACTATCAACACTATCCACTGTGTGGATGATGATTCTGTCCTCACCTATCTGGGGGCAGAGGATTCTTATCTTCCTAAAACCATTCCTTCTGATACATCTACGCTTCTCAACGAAGCCACTGTCGACCTTAATATAGGGACTTCTAAAGACCCTCGCATCATTAAGGTCGCCAATCTCTTAATCCACAGGAGTTAGGAGACTTCACCACCTTTCTTTCCAACCATCACCAAGCTTTTTCTTGGTCATATGAAGATATGCCAGGACTCGATCCTTGATATCATGGTCCACAATATCGTTACTCTTCCGCATATCAAACCGTTAAACAAAAATTACGTAAAATGCACCTCGTAGCCCTTCTTGTTAAAGAAGAGTTGTAAACTTGCTTGCTTTCCGCTAACTTCATCCAACCCATCGATTATCCACAATGGGTTTCAAATGTAGTACGAATAACCAAAGCTACATCGGGAAAATTTGAATTTGCACCGACTTCCAGGATCTTAATCTCGCTTGTCCAAAAGATGATTTTCCTCTACCTAATATCGACCAACTCATGGATTTAACTCACAGTCACGAGATGCTTTCTCTTATGGATGGTTTCTCTAGATATAATCAAATTCTCATCACACTAGAGGACCAACATAAGACTTCCTTCATAACTCCTTGGGGACTTTTTGTTATCGTGTCATGCCTTTCGGTCTTAAGAACGCAGGAGCAACCTATCAACGAGCAATGACCTACATCTTCCATGATCTCTTACACAAAACTATGGAAGATTATGTCGATGATCTCCTCAGTAAATCCAAATGCCATCAAGATCATCTTTTCATTCTCGCACCTCTCTTTGAGAGGCTCATTCATTTTTGTCTTCACCTAAATCCATCTAAATGCGTGTTTGGCATTCTCACTGTAAACTCTTAGGCTTTATCATTTCTATTAGGGGCATTGAAGTTGATCCCACAAAAATAAAGGCTATCCTCGAGATGCCTCCCCCTTCTAACTTAAAGCAGCTCCATGGTCTTCAAGGATGCCTTCAATCAGTGTGTCATTTTATCTCACAACTATCGACCGTTGTCAACCTTTTCATCATCTCCTCCGTAAGAATGTTCATTTTGAATGGGATGAGCATTGCCAAAAGGCCTTTGATGATCTCAAAGCTTATCTTCTTTCTCCACCTGTGCTTACACCTCCACGCGAGGGGGAGCCATTCTATCTTTATATTTCTATGATTGACCATGCTTTTGGAGCCATGATCTCACATCGGACGCTAATGGTAAAGAACAAGCCATCTATTACATCAGTCACACTCTTCATGAGTATGAAACACGCTATTCCAAAGCTGAAAAACTGTGTTGTGCTCTCTTCTTCACAACTTCTAAACTTCATCACTACCTCCTTAATCACAAAACTTATATTGTTACAAGTGTCAATCCACTCAAGACAATGCATGCAAAACCTATCACAATGATCGATCACTCATCGTTGCTCATGCTCATGATAGAGTTTGATCTCGAGTTCATCTCACAAAATCTATCAAGGGTCAGTCATCATGGATCAATTAGCTGATACTCCTCTTCCGACACTCAAATCCCCTTGCTCAATTCCCGATGAGTACATCCAACAAATCAATTTCGGTCTGTCTCCATTTAAAATAAAACTCTTCTTTGATGGGTCCAAATGTCAACAAGGGGGAGGTGCAGGTTTCATCATGATTCCTCCTTGGGGTGCACCTATCCCGTCGCACACAAACTTAACTTTGAGTGTACCAATAATATGGCCAATATGAAGCTCTTGTTTTAGGTCTTCAAAATGCCATTAATCTCGCACTCATCATATCGACATCTTTGGTGATTCTCGAGCTCATCGTTAATCAAGTCACTGTGTCTATCAATGCAAAAATGATATCCTTCAAAAATATCGCGATATCATTCTCTTTCAACTTCAATCTTTTGATAAATTTACTATCCAAGCTATTCCTCACACTACGAACCGATTCGTAGATACAATGGCTTCTTTAGCCTCACTTATTCCACCTTTTACCAAGACTCATGACTTTATGTGGTTGTTCAACGTTTAGACCAACCATCTCATCTCAAGTAGTTGACTTCAATCAACGCCATCACAACCAACACTCAAGATGAGTGGTATCAACACATTTTTGATTATCTATCCCATTCAGTGCTTCCTCTAGATCTGACTTCCAATGGTAGAAGATATTTTATCCTACGCGCTAATCGCTATACTATTCTAGGTGGAATCCTCTACAAACGTGGTTTTGATGGTATTTTTCTTCGGTGCCTCAAAACCCCTAAATCATCTAAAGCTATCCAGGAAGTCCATGATGGTATCTATGGTGGACATTTTAGTGGCTTGGCCATAGCTAAACGCATCTTACATTTAGGTTATTATTGGCCTTCTCTTAATCGAGATTATTGCGAATACACTAAGAAATGTGTCAAGTGTCAACAACATTCCAATCTTACACATATCCCTAGTCAGGCTTTGCAACCTGCAACGGATTTGTGGCCTTTTTCACAATGGGGTCTTGATCTCATCGGTCTCATCAATCCTCACTCTTCACAATGCATCATCACTTCTATCATTACTGCCACATAATACTTCACTAAGTGGGTGGAAGCTATTCCTCTTTCATCAACCAAAGCTAAACCCATTGTTGATTTTGTCTATCAACACATCATTTGTCGCTTTGGTGTCCTACACAAAACTCATCACAGCATAAATGGTAAATCTTTCAAAAACATCAATTTACAAAACCTTTGGTGATGCTTTCAATATCAAACTCAGCTTTTCTTCTCCATACTATCCCCAAGCTAACGGCCAAGCTGAGGCTTCCAATAAAACTTTGCATAATATCCTCGCAAAGGTAACTAGTCGAGCTGGTAGGGATTGGCATTTACATATCCCTTTTTCTCTCTGGGCTTATCGACTAGCATTCATACTCCTACTGGTGCTACTCCCTTCTCTCTCATCTATGGGTCTGAGGTTGTCCTTCCTTTGGAAGTCCAGATCCCATCTCTTCGTGTCTCTCTCAGAGAATTTGTCTCTGATGAGGACTATCATCAAAATCATCTAGCGCAACTTGAGTTGCTCGATGAGTGACGTCTCAATGCTCTTGAGCATCATCAAGTCTATCTTGAGCATGTCAAATGTGCTTATAACAAGCACTTACAGCACCGTGACTTCAAAATTGGTGATCTTGTTCTTAAAGAAAACCAAAATGTCACTACACTAGAAAGGAGTCAACGTGGTAAGTTTGCTCCTAACTGGATGGGTCCATACGTAGTCACTCATAAATATGGGTCCGGGACTTATCATCTATCTTCCATGGATGGTGTACCTAAAATGGAACCTCTTAATGCTTTGCATCTAAGGCCCTTCTATTATTAAAATCTATCTTACACGATCTTGGTCGCAAAATAGATCTTTCATCCATCTACAACCGGTCATATATTTTGTAGTGATTCGAACTATGTGGTTCTCCACGTTATGTCTTTTCTACCTTAAATATGAGTACCGCGGCTCTACTCATGGAATTTTTCTTATGGATATGTTCCTCCTCATGGTAGGAACACCTTAATCACTACTTCATCTGTCCTAAGTGTTTATCTTAATCGAATCTACTCGGGGCATGAGTACGTGTGTTTTTATACGTTTTCTTCCCCTCTATCTGATCTATCTGGTCTAAACTCAGCTTCTTTCAAAGCTCAAAAAAAAGAAAAAAAGATGCTATCCTAAAATTCCAAAAGATAGATCGATCCTCAAGGACAACTATCCATGCCTTATCAAATAAATCAAAAAGTATAGACCATTCCTCAAGGATGGCTATCATCAAATTCAAAATACAGACCACTCCCTCGAAGGATGGTTGTTTATTTCATGGAATTTTCAAGGCTTCTCACATTAATCAGCCTTTGCAGAATCAGACTTCCTCTTCAGCCAGTTTGTTCACTTTTTAGCATCATCAAAGACTTCCCATTGATCATCTTTTCTATATCTAGCAAACTTCCCGCATTGATCAGTTTGCTCTTCTATCAAAAGAAAAATCATGAAGCTGAGATATAAGACCTTTTTCGATCATATGGAGACCCTATTTTCCCAATATGAGCACGTATTCTGTCCTTCATATATTTTGACAAGATACATACTTACTTCTCGTTCCATTTACCTCCTAGATCTGGTTTGTGACTGACTAGTGTCGTAGTGTCATTTTATTTTAACCTCATATATGGCCTTGTGTGCATCGTCTTTTGGTGTTCTATCAAAGTCTCTATTTATGGTCGGTTAGGGCCTAACTTATCATTCTTTTTCCTATCTAGGTGTATTACTTTTTATCTTCTAAACTAAGATAATATCATTACATCCTTTGTCATCACAGGAACATTTCCCATTATTATTTGTTATTCATCCAATTAAATTGACATTTAACATGTTAATTTAGTCAAATCTATCATCTATCTATACTCATCTTATCTACTTTGTCTAAAAACATATCAAAGCATGTATTAAAAACACATGTGAATCTATCTATCTATTTCATTAAAATTAAATTAACATCTTAAACATGTTTATTTTATCAATCTATCAATCACATCAAATCACATCACATCTATCCATCTATCCTCTATCAAACATTTATCTATGTCCATCAAAATTAGACTACATCTATCTATATCTATCAAAATTAAATGCATGAGTACAATCACATAACACAAAATGATGAATATATATACATGAGTGTCTATACAAAAAAGAATGGATGGCTTTCAATCAAGCCATCTATATCATACATCAAAAATGCCTTCAAATCGAGGCTACATCAGTATATCGATACAAAAATAACATATCTATATGGTAAAGTCGATAGGTGGAAGACACTATCTCCTCCACCCTCCTCTGGCCCAAGTTGTGTCTCTCCTGCCCCTCCTATCAAGCTAGAAGCACTGCCGGGGCCCGCCACCACCTCAATCTCTCCTGCTCCCACCCTCCGATGCACCACTAGCTGCATTGCTGTTGCTGATCTCCTCCTCACACCATAACGAGGCACATCAGGGGCATGCTGCACAAAGCATCCTCATAGTATCTCACCTCAGTAAGGAGAGCCTGATAGGTGCTCAGACTCACCATACCAGGTGCTCGTAATGGCGTACTGGCTGCTGCATCGGTCTGGTGGCCCTCCCCGATGCCGCACCATGTGACCTGACTCAAGTGGTGCCTCATATCACCATATTTGGCCCCGAGGGCCTCTCTCATGTGCGATGGTAGCGATCCTCTACTCGGATCACTATATCCCACTCCCGACGGTCAGTATCTCTCTAATATTAGCGCATCCTCTCTCCGCCAGTGAGCTCTAATCTCCTCGAGGGCAAGCTCGTGTGCGTATGTGTAGGCAGATGCTCTCCTCTCCGCTCTCTCCAACACCGGGAGCTATGTCCTCCTCATCTCGCATCTATGGATGCTTGGTAGGTGTCATGGTAGCTCTCTAGGAGTACCATGCCACGTAGCCATCATCTACTCCCATCATCATCACTATTCAGGAAGGTGGGCCTCCTCAATGGATCTCGCTGGGATCAAAATCGTAAGATCGATCTCTCTCATATCCCACCTATATGGCATATAGGTGGTCGGGACTGTCTCATACTAAACTAAACTATCTCAAGTACTGGGGAAATGGGATGTGCTCCCACATATCTCGGCCTACGGCCCCTAACCACCCTACTCCATCTCGGCCTCCACTAGTGAGCATCCCGACGGCCCATGCTGCTGGGTAGACCCGATATGGTCTCCAAATGACTCCGCTGCTGTGGTGTCCGCCCCGAAATCGCTCGCATACCACTCCAGCGTATCTCCTCAGTATCTCCCTGGCCATGTCTCGCCTCGCCATCACCGAATCCATAATCAAGGGCCCTTCGCTATCGCATCCATGGAAGCCCTAATGGCCTAATCACTGCTATATGCTCATATGCCCAACAATGGAGCACAAAGCTAACATCGATACTGGCCCGCCTCGCCGTCGTAGTGTACATCCATAACTCATGATATATCTGCCACTAGGGCATCGGCAAAACATGAACACTCGCTCGAACTCTGTGATGTCACAAACACATAGTCTAGTAATAACAATGGAAATCTCCCACCTCCTGAATCTAGGCAGAGCAAAATAAGAGATCACCATCTCAAATCGCCACATGCCTCTCTCTTCCTCGGCATCATCTGTTTCTATAATGTGAGGCTATCTCACCACCCCGACACTATCTCTCAATCGTCTCGCCCTATCTCCATACAATCGCCCTGGGCCCTCTACTGCTACTTCTCGTGGAGTGGTTCTATCGGGTCCCCGGATCGGCAACCTCATGATCCTATATATCCTCATGGGTGATGGTCATCTCACCCATCCTCGAACTAAAAAGTGCGCATGTCCTGCTGTCCCATCACCGTATCAAGATTGCTTTCGATCAACTCTACATCTCGAGGCACCCGCTCGGGTAGTAATGAAGAAGCCCCCTGACTCCCGGCTTAGCTCTAGATGACGCCAATCAACATCTCACATCAGGAGAATGGTCTCCAAAAGCTCAGGAATAACATCCCGCATATGTAACGCCTCTCGTGCCTACATCCACGACATCAAGAGTGGTGTTAGCTTCTCATTTATTCAAATCAAACATCAAAAACACATTCTACCATCTTATCACTCTATTCACCAATCGGCGCCGATTTAGTTCAATCGACGCCTTCATCTAATTTAGTCGACGCATCAAAATCAATCGCCGATTATCATCTAATCGGCGCCGATTTTTCCAATCGATGCCGATTGGGAGGCAAAGTGTCCAAAACACTCTGGCCTCCCACTTATTCCTTTTTTCCTAAAAACTAGCATCCTAGTATGCTATTTAATGATAAACATATACACGAGACTAAGGTAGATCCACTTACCCTAGGTCATGTCCTCTTCCGCTTCTAACTGCTACCAGAGGCTTCCATGTTGCTCAAAATCAATTTTTTTACTTTCTTTAGATCAATCGTCATGAGTAAATAAATCATTCACATTTTCCTTTCTCCTATTTATATGAGCTCTGACAAATTCAAAGGTTGCGATTTTTTGGTCGACGCCGACTGTTTAGTAACGCATTATTCTGCTCATATCGACGCCTATCGAGGCCCATCATTTCCTATCGTTTCAATTTTACCTTTCCACATCACTTTCTTCCATCTCCTCATCTTTTTGCCTCAGTGTTGATGTCAGCTTGATTATCTCGATCATTATTATCATCCTAGGTGTTTCCTTTCTGGCACATATTTGTGATATTATCACCATTTCAAGTTTGTCCTCTGAACACGGGTCACTCGCATTTGTGGCAGCCTTAAAGATATCGGGGTCTCTGAGGCATTAACGTACGCCTCGCTTGCAGATCGTCTCGTCAGTTGTCCTTCCAATGTGTCACTTTTTATTGCTACTATCTCGTAGCTCTTCCTTCCACTTGCACGGGTCCGTAGGTACTAATGTTGTCTTATATGAGAACATCTAGTTTAATCCTAACAATGTGAGCTCCTTAGGTTGCTGCCTTTTTTGGTTCTTTGCAAGGCGTCATCAATGATCTGATCTACCCGGATATCTAGTTCAGCATCCTCGCATGCTTCATCTACCTTTTTCAAATCCGGGATCGGGCCGTCTCTTTCGGGATTCACCCTATCCCTAGCTCAGAGGGGGATCACATCATCACTTTTTCTTCCCCTTCTTCCAACTCCTTTGTTTTTG